>DF240610.1:0-36879 GCA_000507305.1 Breviolum minutum Mf 1.05b.01 | reverse complement strand
ATTACCCTCCAGGGAACTAACATATCACCCAAAAATGGCATTTTGAAGATGATTTTCCTTTTCCCAAGGTGGGATATGTTAATCCCCTGGAGGGTAGTTAATTTACTGTAAGGGACCATTACATTGACTATCCATTGGCCATTTTCCCCCTTTTCCACCCCTTCGAGCCAACCTGGGACCGGCCAGCCGGAGCTGTTTTCCTAAGTTTTGTTTTTCTCCCCCCTTCCGGTTTTTTATCTCGTGGAGTGGGGGCGTTTTTTTTTCCCTGAACCAAGGTTTTGGTTTTCCCGGAACATAAAGGTAGTGAACATCAACTTTGATGTTAGATCTTTGTCTTTTTTTTGTGGGGGAGCAATACTAGTACGCAAAAATGGTCGTCAGACTTTTAAACACTTTTTTTTCTCAACAAAATACACCCCCCTGAAACAAAAAGCACCTGCCAGGTGGCTTTCCATCCCCAAAAAAAACGAAACGAAACAATCCTCGTCTTCCAAACAATCCATTTTCAGGTGTAAAAAAACGCTGTTAGTTTCAGCATATAATCAGACATGGGCCTTCGCCTCACCACAGGCAAATTACCGCCAGAACTCATGGCATCAATGAGGCCAGGATCTGAAGATATTCACCAAGGGATCCTGAGGATTCCTTGTTTTGGAAAAAATGTCCTGAAATTTCCATGGCTCCGTGGCTCCTTGAAAAAAGCCGAACCAAACTTGAGATTTGGACCAGGCATGGGTGAAATTTTCATGAATTCATCCAGATCATCACGGTTGGAAAAGACTGTCGAACAGAATAGTAGGCCAAAAACTTTAAAATGGAATAACCACGGACAACCCCCTGACATTTTTCTGCCTTTTTTGAAGAAAATACCGCAAAATAATGATGGGGAGTGGGCCGGACCCACCCTTCAAGATGACTAAGTAACTATGATGCGGCCAAGTACTAAACTCATGCGGCTGGAGTTGAAGTCACAATTGCAGCCATTGTTTGATGTGATATACATCCTCCAGGGGTTCCTGTACAAACATCATCGACTCAACAAAATGCGAAAATTTTCTGAGAGGCCACGGAGTTGGAGGAGATTCGTACAGATGCATCCAAGGCTGTTCAAAGCATACCGGCCTATGTGGAGGCATGTGCCACTTAACCTGAAGATATTTTCTTTAATTTTTTTAGTGTAACTGACTCGGATGGATCATTGAAACATCTCAGTTCAGCCTTACCAAGAATGGTAACAGTTTCCACAAGATCCCTGAATATGTATGAATATGTTAGTTTCTGTCATGAAAAAATGATGGCTGCAACATTTTGGAAACTTTCATGTATTTTTTGCTAGAAGTGGACCGAAGTGGAACATGGTTTTCCAAGAAGAGGACGGTTCCTTTACAACTTTGGGTATTTTTCACCTGCAACCATGACTTTATATGGGTGTTTCCAAAAATAGGGGTACCTCAAAATGGATGGATTATAATGGAACACCCTATTAAAAATGGATGATTTGGGGTACCTCTATTTTCGGAAACACCCATATGGGACAAAATCCTAACAGCTAGACTGACGACTGGAAACTCATTTTGCTTGAGTTCGAAACCGAGGATCTCTTCATTGCCTTGGTTCCGGATTTGGTAACTTTGGCGGTTCAGAAGGGAAGTTGTCGGGGCAAGACCTTGGGAAATTTTCAAAGGTTTTGAGTTGATGGGCTCACATGAAGATATGGTTTCCAGATGTACATCCAGAAAGAAAAAGGTCACATTGGGCCGATTCTATGGTAGAAAGTAGCCTGGTATTGATATCAGGGTAAAGGATACCCAGGACGGAAATCACAGAACACTATGAAAGATATTCTTGAAAAAAGACGTAGCAGGGTTGCCAGATCCAACTGTTGGAAAGGATGTCCATGTGTGTAGTAGTGTCTTACAAGTCTTCTTTGGGGCGGTGTATATGTCGTCATGGTGCTACAACGGGTTGTTGTTGTTGTTGTTGTTGTTGTTGTTGTTGTTGTTGTTGTTGTTGTTGTTGTTGTTGTTGTTGTTGTTGTTGTTGTTGTTGTTGTTGTTGTTGTTGTTGTTGTTACTCCGAAACGATGTCGCCACAAGACTTTACTGCTTTTTTTTTCTCAGCAGTTCATTCACTAGGCGCATCGTTGATGGCCCATTATTGATTACCTAAATTCTCACAGAAAAATCCGGGTTAAGAACCTATCAGGTGACCCGGAATCCGATCCCAACCCCCCGAAACGACACATTTTGATGACATCCGGCTGATACACAGCCCCCAAGGTTCATGGAGATACCGGCAAAAGGTGTGCCTTGTCCTACACAAAACCGAACCTCGTGAAACACATCCAACGGATGACCTCCTAGGAACCGGAGCATCAATTTATGGCCTGTTTTTAGTGATTTTGGGGATGTTTGCCTTACCTGTTCGAACTGCACACATGGCTGAAAGGGGCTAGAGATGCAAGAATGAATTGCTGTATATGCAGTACATATGTCCACACATGTATTTATCTTGGCACTTTTTTCGTTCTCTTGATATAGACCATTGGACGCCCTGGCAAAAAGTAGCACACGCATATAGACAATGTTCATGATAATTGTGCACCAATACTACAGTGGCTGTATCAGTTTTGTGTTTTTTTTAAAGCTGACATTGGAGGAGGAGCCAACTTTAATGACATGCTTCAAACGATTTGAAATCACCAGCCAGAAAGTCATCACAATTGAGTGGAACTATACTCGAGTGCCTACAGTTGGAAAAGCAACCAACGACCCCCATCAGCTCTAGGCAACTACTTGACGTGGCTGTCGCGGGGCTGGTGCCGTGCAGAACTCTGGTGTCGTTTGTTGTCCAATCGCGAAGATACCAGTGTCGTGGTGGTTTTCTCAGTCCGGTTCCTGGCTGGGGTGGCTGGGTGGCCACGTTGGGTATCTCAGATTGAGTCTTGCTTGAAGGTCCGGTATGTGAATCAACATCTGGATATTAAGATCAAGAAAAATACCACTCGAGCAATCGAACAGGGCTGGCTTAAAAATCTGCTATTTGCAGATAAATTTGGGATTTTTCTCATTTCTTTTCGGTAGGTTGCTGGAGGGGGAAGAGTTTCTAGTCTCGTATGACAATGATCCTTCAAGATTACGTGCATGTTTCCAGCTACATTGGCACTAGTGTTCCACTGCATGTTGTCTTTTTTTCAAGTGGATAGATTTTCACTAAAGACCATGCGAGACTTTAACACGAATGTGCGAGAGAGAACGCGCTCGGTGCTTTCAGCATCCTAGGAACCAATGATGCCTCCGCAATTTGACCATCAGGTTTGAAGCAGTTGGAATGAGCCCTGCGCACAAAAAAACACCCAAAAAACCAACACTCTGGTCATTTTGGTCTCCAGTTTGTTCCAAACAGATTTCAGATGGGATTCAGGGTCGCAGATTTTTGTCCTCGCCTCAGAAGACAAAGCTACAGGATGATATTTTAGCGATCTAAACTCATTGGTCTCCGCAAAGTTTTTGTTTCTCTCCTGTCGATTCTTGACACCCTGCACCAAAGGTTCTGCACCACTGGAAAATCAACATGGAACAGACAAAATGGCTTAATTCAAAAGGAAACATATCTTCCATTCCCCGCCTCCATTCTTGGGTTCCAGCCGTTAATTTCCATGGTTGCTGCTGTTGTTGTTGTCGTGGTTGTTTGTTCACCACCATCTTTTTTGCGTCAACGCCGTGTTTTTTTTCTGCAAAAAAATTCTGAGGCCAAAGATGCTGAGTTCATGTTTCCCTTAGATTGGCAAGAGCACCTCGGGTCCCAAAAAAACATCACGGAGGTGGGATGTGGGTTTCACGGAGTCAATTTTTTTTCATATATAGAATATAGATGATTTTTTTAGATATTTTTTTTACCACTGACCGGGATGTAAATGAAACCCTGAAAAATAATGGGATATTTACCATATCAACTGGTTAGCCGGATTTCTTCCATCAACTTTTAAAAACGTGTCTTTACTTCCAGCAGGGTTTGGCAAGGTGCCGATGAGTCTGATGTCTTTGAGACAGGTGGAAAAAGATCCCGGGTGGATAGATAATTCCTGTGGTACTTTTCTTTTAAGATAAAGATCCAGGTATATATATATATAAGGTATATAACTTTTTCCCTTTCGTTTCACCACAAGGTTTTTTTTTGCTTCCCAAAAAAAAAACGGTCCGTCCTGGTACAAGCTCGCTCGATGGAGATTTGAGGAATCGCATCTCGGATGGCCTCTTCACTGTGGAGAGCGATCGTGCATCGGTGGTGCCCTGGTCATCCCGAAATGACGTGAAATGAAAAAAATCAGCCGAAATGAAACAGGAACAAATCATCATTTTTGAACCCTTTATAAATGTGTAAAATCTTCGATTTTTGGATTCCGGGTTGGTACTGTAGTGATCGGGGGGTTAGTTGAAAAAAATTACGGATGACGTTGTTGTTGTTGTTGTTGTTGTTGTTGCTGTTGTTGCTGTTGTTGCTGTTGTTGTGGTTTGGTGTCGTTGTTTCGGGTAGGTGATGTATGAATGGAAGAACACTTCAAGATCACTTCACCACATTCAATCCTTGCTGCTTCACACCTTCACCATTTTCCACTAAACACCCAGTGCCCGAAATCCTGTAGGTTTAAGAGAGTCAGTGTGTGCCGTTTCTGTTTGGAGAAATCCTCAGGCCCAAAAAACGATGTCCACAAAACACCCCTCCGCCGTTTACCTCGAGTCGGTCCGTCGAGGTGAAATTGGGAGAGATGGCTTTGACCAGCAAGTTGGAACATCTCAAAGCACATGGACCTCTAAGCCACTATCGTTCCTTACAAATCGTTTATATTTCCTGGCGAGAAGTGTTTGGAAGGATTTTTTTTAAATGGGAAAGAAGTGGCTCAAAAATCACAAAGACTTGGAATTGTTTGGGGAGATCCCAGCGAAAGTGAGAGTTGATAGCTAAGACAATCAAAGATGAACAGGAAGGCCAGCCGAAGCTGCGTAAAATTGAAAAAAATGGGAGATAATTTGAATTTGAGTTCGTTGACACATATTTGCAACTTTCTGGTTTTCTCGTGAAAATGGATGTAGCCTGTAAACGTAGATGATTCGGAGGAACCATCATTTCTTGATCCGTTCATTGCTCATAGGCCATATGGTTGGGAGACAGTCGTCCAAGGCAAAAACTCTTGCCAACTGTTAAGAAACAGCGCCGGCAGATACAATTTGTAAAAGTTGTAGATTAAGACAACTTCATAACACTGAAGTCACAGTCGATGATCCCGATAAGGATACAGTTTTCCGTACGCTAACACATTCGTAAAAGGCCCCATAGCATACACTTATGTCACACTTGAAAGCAGGTCATAAGAATTACACGGACTTTACAAGTGCAGTACAGGGCACCTATCGAAAAAATAGCCATGCGAATTCAACATGTCTCTGATGCAGGACTGGCTCATCACACTTCATCCGTCGCATGTCCTGAGGCTTCTACTTGGCACGCCGCGCCCAGCTGTTGAATCAGGTGCCACAGTTTTTCTTGGGAGGAAGAAACTCAATTGGCAGGGGACGGACTCGCAGAGGTCAGTTGGATTTTGTACACGATTCCCATGACATTTGTTGCTTGATAAGTCATGGCACCATAATATTCAGTGCTTCATAGTGATTTCAGGTGACACCACTGAAAAGTTGGTTTCCAACCGGTTGAAATCTGAACAAATTGAATAGATGTCACATCGTGGAGTCATTCACGCTAGCTTCAGTAGGGAAAAGTTCCCAAAGTGACCTGCCACTTGACATGAAGATAAAATATGAAAACACATCTGAACAAAACTTCATTTCAAAAATCTGGTAACCCCTAGGTCCCAAAAAGATACACAAATACCTACCAATCCTCAAAAAGGAAAATAAATCTCGGGCAAACATCGGCTTGTATACCCAAGGTTTTTATGGGGAAAAACCATCTTCTGCCAGGAGAAGAAGGTCTTGGATCTGCCGGGCTTTTTGAAGTCATCTTGGCACAAGCATGGACAAAGTTTTTTTTTCCCCCTGAAGTTCTTTTAACTAGGCTGTGCTTATTGATGAGCAGTCATTTTCGCTGCCTGGATGACCATTTTCACAAGCAAATTTTTGCACAAGTTGGGGGGTGAGCACCCAACCAGTTAGTTTTTGGTGGGTTTTACATGGTTTTAATTTCTTGTTTGCATGACTGTCAGTTTGGTTTTCCCGTGAACATTCAACAGCCAAAACCGTGGCAACACGACAGAGTTTGACGAAGTTAATCATCTTAAACCAAGGAGGGGTTGCGAATAAATTAATCCATAAAGCATGTATAATAGGCTTGTTCAGATTGTGCCATGTCGGAATGGGTGCCACTTGGGTAGAAAAGCATGGTTTGGAAAAAAATCAGGCGCCAACACTGAATCACTGTGGCAGAAAAGACTAAGGAATGGAATGTTGTCCGAAATCTGAAGAAGCACACTAGAAATAGCATAATCCAATCACTCCTGCATCAGGCACCATGGCACTATGTGGTGCTTTCAGATATCTGTTTATTTCTTTGTATCTCGAAAATGGGGGAAACATTTTGATTCACATTTTCCAAACTGGGTGACAAAAACAATCGAATCACCATGGCCTAGATCAGGGGTGCTTGTGAAGCTCAATTTTCCGTGACGATAAATTCAGTCATGAAGGGTTTGTTCTCATGGCGCCTCAATATGATACCTGCATGGAACCCTAACCAACAAGTTGAAATGGATGGAAATACTGAAACAACCATTTTCCAAGCAAAGATTTGGAGTTATGCAATTACAACAAGCATTTTTACAAATGGTAGTTTCAGCTTCCAACTTTTGTCACAAAGGTTCTTCGACTTTCCCGATTTGGCCACCGCAGTGCGTGAAGTTGATGATCAAAGTAAGGCCGCGGCATTGTGAAGGTCACCAACATTAAGGGAGTTGACCTCCGTTCCAATTGCTTTTCCTTCGTAGGTATGTCCAGTGTAAAGAAAAACTTACATGTATAATGTATAGATATCTATATGACTATATGTATATAAAGGTATATGCTTTTTTTTCCCCTCCCTAAGAGAATGGAGGTGCAGGTTCTGAAAGAGTTGCGCCATTGGATATTGGCTTCGGCTGTTGGGGATATTAGTTCACACTATCTTGATTGATTTGCCTGCAGTTTCAGATGAGTTAGCTTGGACACCGAAAAATTGCATTCCTGTGGGTTTTTTTTAACCGCCAACCCATGGGGTGTTTCGATCCATGTGCCCAAAACGCCTTGCTCCTTACAGGAGCATGGGATGACTGGAATGCTTTGCGGCGTGCTGGCGGGCAACGTAGATATCCTGCGTCAACTGGTGGAGCATCGGGGCGATGTGCCTTTGGATGACTCACCAGAGTCCATGATGAGATAGGATGTTTGAGGTTATATATGATTATTTATATGATGGGTTTTTATGTAGGTATACTCCCGGGAAAACTAACATGTCCCTTGAAGATCAATGGTTGGTTCAGATGTATTTCCTATTGAACTGCTTCCCTTTTGAGGGGACATTTGTTCGTTTTCAGGGGTAAGTTTCGAGACGTCGAGATGATTCTTGTAGGGGATACACCCCGGAAGATGAAAACATGGAACATAATTCCCTGGAGGTTTGGTGAAAAGATCATTTTCCTTACCAAAAAATGGGTGATGGCTGTAGGTTCCAGCCGTTTTCCCCATCATCTTTTGGGTCATGGCCTCGGGGGTCTTGGCCTCGGGGGTCTTGAGGCCAATGGTCGTGCCCTGGGCCTTGCGGACTTGGGCTACTATGACAGCCAGACGTTGTTGATGGTGGCGGCCAAGAGTTTCCAGGAGCTCAGTACGGGTGAAACAAAAAACCATGGAAAAAGCAGTTGAGATAGGTAAAGAGAATGCAACACATCCAAACCATATTAAAGGCTTATAATGTTTAATTCTTGAGCTTCCCATCTTTACAAACTTTGAGCGACCAAAAAAACAAAACGCTCATGGTGGTTTCAACCACATAAAGGGGTGAACTTTTGCAATTTGGGCGATAGGGATTACCCTTCAGGGAACTAACATATCCCATCAAAAATCACTTTTGAAGATGATTTTCCTTTTCCCAAGGTGAGATATGTTAATTCCCTGGAGGGCATGTGAATCTCACCACTGGACACTGGACCGTTCCATTGGCTGATCAGGATCCAGTGGTGCTCTCCACCCTGATCAGCCTCAACGCAGATCCCAACCTGGTGCGGGGCGTTTTTGTCCACGTGATTTTGCCGCCGTGAAGATTGACCTTTGTTTGTTTCTGTTTGTTTCTGTTTGGTTTGGTTTGGTTTGGTTTGGTTTGGTTTGGTTTGGTTGGTTTGTTTGTTTGTTTGTTTGTTTGTTTGTTGGATTGTTGGAAACCATTTTTTGTTGAAAAATCAACATACCGAAAAAACATGGGAGTTTGGGTTTGTTTCAAAGCTCCAAAAGGAGTCCCTATGTACCTATCTATTTGTTTGTAAGTTTGTCTGACTGTCTGTCTGTCAATCCGACTACAGATGTTTTTGATGTTTTTTTTTCCAAGGGTTTTGACGCTCAGATGAATCTGAAGGGCTGGAGCAATGATGACATCTCATGCGTAAGGGCAGTGTGAATATGTATATATATGATAGAAGATAACATAGCAGATAGCATTCAAGCGCACACACACACACATCTAACTATATCCATATATGTTTATAGCCTTTTCACAGTCTGTTGAGCATTTTTACACCTTTGCATGTAGTTAAATTTGATTCAATATTGGGGACACACGCTGTGGGAGGTGTCCCGCGCAGGCATTGGCCCCGATGCTTGGCATAGCATGTGGGTGGGGTGGCAGACATGGAAACCTTCGATTGACAATAGGGAGGAATTTTCCCCTGGGAAAAAAACGCCCACCTGTTGGATAAAATAGACCTCCACATCTCAATCCGACCTGCAAAAAAACGACCTCAAAGAAGCGAAAGGGGGTTCTAACCTGCGAAAAAAAGAAAAAAACAATTAGCTTGGAGTGTTTAGCCAGAAACATCTGGAATTTTCAGATTGAGAAATTCCAGAGATCTCAGTTTTGAGAGACGGCAGATGTTTTTATGAAACGAGGTATTTTTGTCACGACGCCCTGAGCATGTCCATGTGCTGCTGACAGCGCGTGCGGACATGAACACCAGCCCCTTTGGCGTTTGAAAGCGCACACAGTGTGAATGGAGAAGCGTATGTGTTCGGATGACTTCGCGCAAGAAAATCCATTGGAACTTTCTTCTTGGCTGATTCTGAGTTTGGGATAGTTCGCCATGCGCAACTTCACCCCCCCCCATTGGCGTTGGGCAGGCACTCCCTAAACTAAACTTCGTTCATGATCCTCCATTCTTGCCTCTGTTCTTAGAGTCCTCTGGCAGCTGACCCCCCAAATATCAGTCCATACAAAATAAACGTCCACAGTTTCTTTGGGAATTCTATTGGCGATTCTCTTGGATAATCACCAAGAAAATGTTGAAAACGTGGCACCTTGCCGAATTGATGTTTCAATATGGGGCCAAACCCCCAATTGGAGTGAGGGTAATAAATAAACTAGGTGGTGGTTTGAAATATTTTTTATTTTCACCCCGAAAATTGGGGAAGATTCCCATTTTGACTCATATTTTTCAAAGGGGTTGGTTCAACCACCAACTAGATAAACGGTTGGGGTGCCATTATGATCAACCACCATGGAGAAGCTTGGTGTCGCTGGGAGTCGCTCCCGTTACCTCCATCCAGCCACCAAGGTGCTCCCTTTTTTGGTGTCGCAGGGAGAGGTTCCACTGAGACGGTCCAAGCCTTCTTGGAATGGAGGTAGGGAGGGGAACGGGTTGGAAGGAGCTCCAAAAACGTCACAAAAAGGATGACCTGGCATGACAGCAATTGAAGCAGTCCAAAGGGTGTTTCGGTGGAGTGTGAGTGGGACACCTTTTTTTTTTGGGCTAAAAGTGCCTATAGGTCGCGGTGGTCTTGATGGTTCACTCCTGGTAAACGATAATTTGAAGTGACACAAATGTTCTTTCACCATGGCCCTTCAGTGGCCCTTAACGAATCCCCCAAAATATGAGGCCCCAGTGTTTGTGAATCACCTTTGTCCCCGAAGGTCTTCTTAAGCGGAACCGGGGTTCCAGGGGGTTGATTGAACTCTTCCCCATGGCCAACTGCCTTGGCAGTGTTGGGGGATCTATTTGCGTGGAAACCGAGTACGATCTGAATTTCCATCAAGAAGAACATATAAGAACCTTCCCTAAGACCAAGTAGCCATTTGAATGGAACACAAAGTGGTACAGTCATGAAACCCATTCTCTTTCGCAGGTTGAAGAAGGTTTCCATTTAAA
Organism: Breviolum minutum Mf 1.05b.01; assembly: GCA_000507305.1. Lineage (NCBI taxonomy): Eukaryota > Dinophyceae > Suessiales > Symbiodiniaceae > Breviolum > Breviolum minutum. The sequence goes on along the minus strand of DF240610.1, from coordinate 26,480 downwards.
TCCATACAGACATGGGCGAATTGGGTTCAACACACAACCTTGATGAAAAAAAACTCCGGAAGAATCTGAAACTCCCATCATGAGGCAAGCCATGCAACAGCTCCTTCCGTTTGAGGAAAAGCGAAGATGGAAAAGTTCTTACAACTTATCTGGATGGCCGGCGTCACTACTGTTGATGGTTCAGAAATCCAGCGATCACCACCTGGGATGTATAATAACCTCGTAAATAATGGGATGAACTACCTATCAACTGGTGCAGGATTTTTTCCATCAACCGTATGTGCTCAATCGAGAATACTTTGGATACAATTGGGTGCCGACCTATGGGAATTTCACCGTCCTCGAGGTAATCTAGTCCAAGGTGCCCTTAAATTCTTATGAATCATTACATACAAGCATCCAGGGAATGCTTGTTGATTTTTTGGGGTTCTTTCTGAATATATGCCAGGATGGTTATGTTATGTATATAGATTTTGTGTGTGTATATATATATAATATATATATGTATATATATATATATATGTATTTTCACATCTATAACAAAACATAAGGTATGATTGTATATATTTTTTTTGCCAGTTCCTATACAGTATATCTTCATCTAATTTTGTCCTAGATTCTAGGGCAAAAAAACACTGCAAGTTCTTGGCCAGGTGTGATCCTCATGCAGAAGGCGGTGAGCGTTTCTTGGCACCTGAAAATGGTTCAGCCTCGAAAATGGACCCCAAAATGGTGTTTCTTTCCCAGGGAATCCCTCCCAAAATGGCCGAAACATTCAGGTTGAGGATTTTTATTTTTGCCCAGATGTATGGCGCAACCCGTGGTGAATTCGTAGGTGGTTAGTAGTTAGGTTAGGTAGCTACTGTAGCCACTCCCCCCAAGTTCGGTGGCTAAAAATCAGGTCCTTTGAGGCGATGATAAACCAAGACCATTGCGCCATCTACTTTCACCACGGTGTAGGTATTTCCTATGGGTTGAACTTGGGGGGATATTCCAGGCCATTTTTTTGGTGTAATGGTTTACTGGAAAGAAAAGATCATGATGGAGCTATGTAGGTTTCCTTGGTGCTTCTTTGGCCTAGTAATTCGTTGGTGCGTCACAAGGGAGAGGTTGTCTGGTTGTAATCACTCCCCCAAGGACCCCTAGATGCTGAGATGCACAAAAGGGCTCTTAAAAAAACTTTATCAAAGTGGTGTTTTTCCGAGCCAAAGGCCCCCAAATTCCAACAACATCAAGAATATTGATGTCTATACCCATATTTTCACGCATGCAGTATGCATAATTATATACATCTGCAATCATCGCAGATCTATAAGGGGGCTGTGAGGGTTTTGTTCTACAAACATTCCCTGTGTCAGGTCAGTCAAAAGGGACAGTTCCGCATCCAATTTTTGAAAAAAAACCTCTCAGACTTGGTTTCCCCACATCTGCACCCCCCCCCACAAAACTAACATTTTCCTGGCTGATAAACATCCACCATGAATGATGAACGAAGATGCATTTTTTCCATGTGAAAAATGGGGGATTTTCCATCCAGTCAAACTTCTCCGGGCCAAATCACCAAGGAATGGCGCAAGGATTTACCGCGCTGCATGCGGTGCCGATGTTTGGACGCTCTAATCCCAGTTCAGCCAGGACAGTGCACTTGCTGATGACCCATCGCTGTGATGCAACTTGGAGAGTTTGGCTGACAAGCTTGACGACTTTCATGACTTTGAGAGGTGAATACTGACATGGATGTTTCCGGATAAATGGTGGGTTTTCCCCCCAAGATCATCCATTTGAATAGAGTTTTCCATATAAACCATCCATTTTGGGGTGTTTCCCCCTATTTTAGGCAGCCTCCAGGTAGATTCCGGAGGAGCTTGGCATATCTTGATGACCTGATGACCTGAGAGATAGGATCAGCCTATAGGGTTGGGTAAAGGTCGGATAGCATGACTTCTTTCTGATGTATTGTGAGAGTGTCAGTGGGCCACTTCTAGTGGTGGAATTTTGGGGGAAAGCCTTGCAAAAAAACATATTTCAAAAATTGACAGGAGTGTCTGAAATTTGTTTTTTGACTCAATCAGAGTGTTGTCTGGAATGCATTGCACTCACTTTGCCCTCTAGAAACTGCTTTGCAGAGCTGCAACTTTCATTTGAAAAGAGGTTGTTTGCAGTTTGCACCCGCCGACAACTAGTTCACGCGAAGCCCCGAAATTCCGATTTGATACATCATGCTCTTTTTTTGGCTCGGTTGATTTGTTGTTGTCAGTGAGGAGGATGTAGCACAGGAAAAAAACTAGGAAACAACCATTGCAACAACTACTAAGCTGCTTCTTGCTGGTGCATGCATGTGAAGACACAGGAAATTCGTAAAGTTCTGTCCGTGGGCTTTTTGAAAGATGAACAAACTAGTGCATTATACAGCAGAATCAGTATAACAACAACACAACTAGGTGGTTGTTTCATGTTTTTTTTTGTGTGTGTTCACCCCTAAATGGCGAAGATTCATATTTTGACTAAAACGGGTTGAAACCACCACCTAGACAACATGTACACCTCTAGTATGGACTCACCAACCTGTTGGAGCAGAGGTCAATGCACAGATCGCCTACTATTATGGCTTGGAAGGCATACAAGCTCAATTGCCTGGACTCCTGTGAAGGTTGTTGAGGAAGTTGAGGATGATTCATGAAGGACAGCTTGCCATCAAGTTGTCCAGTTTATTCATGAAGTTTGTTGTAGTTCTTTTGAAGATTATTTGCCCTTTCATGGGAAACGGTCCCAACATGACTAGATCATGTTCATGTTGACCTGATTTTTTTGGATCGCCTTTTTCTTTTAGATCAAGTATTTGGATTTAGGTCTTCAGCATCCAGCACGTCACAAAACGTGGTTGGGTATATGTTGTGGAGTCAACTTGAAGGAGACACATTTACAACTTCCCTTCATTTTTTAGATTATCGAGTGCCATCTTATTTTCGGGGTGCTTTTTGATACCATCTTATACCTTAAGGTCGCACTTGCAAATGGAGCATGTTTTATACCCTGCGACATTGAAGGCCCCAAAAAATCAAGATGGCAAGTGCATGTAGAGTTTGTCACTGAGTTTGTCCATCTGTTGAGTACGACCCAAGTAAAGATGTACAAATACCGTATACAAATATACTTGTGAAAATATATATTTCAATAGCTGTTTCTGGTTCCCCATAAAAGGTCGTAGGTGATATGTAATCCCCCAATTGGCAGTATACACCACTTATACAACCAATGAGTAGCCCGAGCTTAGAGCATCATTATCATCATTTTACTGAGGCGCGTGGCCATATGGGGGCTCGATGTCGGGGAGCTTGGTTGGTGGAACCCCGCAAAAATGCAGGGGGAAGTTGTTTTCCCTTAGGGTGAAGAAAGACGTTTTGTTTGGAGTCTTTTCAATGTTCTTGTGAGGTAGATTTTTTTAGTAGGTGAGAGAGGGTGGCGTGCACTTTATATTTTTGGTGATCTGCTAGGGTATTTCGAGTTTCATGCAGCCAATGGTTGGCCACGGGACTTTTGATTTTTCCTTCGGAAGAGGTTGAGCAATCAGTCAGAATCTTCAAGAGGCACTGATTCAAAGCTCCAGAAGGGATCCCAATTCAGTGTGATAAATCCGTGATAAATCAAAAATCTCACCCTGGAGACATTGGAACCCATACTTTGCTGCTGGCCCCCTGTTTTTTCAAGGTTCATTCTTCAAAACAGGGAAAGGAACCCATTTGGAACCCAGGGTTCATCTGCAAAAATGCTCTTCAACCCAGATATCTTCTTAAAGGTTGAGGCACTTTTTTTTTTTCCAGCAGTCCAATTGGGGAAAAAAACCATCATCGTCTTTCTCCGGCCATTTTCGGGTCCGACGACGACTTCCCGACTAAAAAATGCAGGGTGTGGGTGCCTTTTGGAGAAAGCTGGCCAGCTTTCCAGGCTCCGCGGGGTGAAGAAGATGCCGTGGGTTTGAAAATGATAAGAAGAAACACCTGTAACAAAAACACAAGTGATAGGAATGAATCATGTTACATTGTATATATATATAATATTGATAATGGTAATAAAAGGTAACGATGAAGCTCATGTTTTCGGAAATAAATCAATGATGACAATATTGATGATGATAATAACAAACGAAAACAATGATATCAATGACAATAATGTTCATCATGATGATACAGAGAATAATGAGAAAAATGATGCGAGCTGATAATCAACAACCATACCCGTTGATGGAAGAAATCCTGTAGTTGAGGTTGGGAGTTTATCCCATTGCTTACGAGGTTTTATACATCCCAGGTGGTGCAGAATTTCTTCCATCATCCGCAGTATGTACCATTTTGGGAGCTTACATATCATCTTCCCAAGGCACTTTTTCCCTGGAGGGCAACTCGTTCATAACAATCCTTTAGACCAACATTGGCCTCCTACAAAGCCAAAGGGTATGAACCGACGTGCATCGGCAGGAGTGAGGTACTCATATCGTGAAAGCTCAGAAGAATCAGTTGGAAATCAGTGAAAGATAATTACCTTCCCTGAAACTAACATAGCACCTGAAAATTGATGGTTGGAATACTAGTTTCCTTTTGGGATGGCCTATTTTCAGGGGCGAACTGTGAGTTTCAGGGAGGGCAGATGATGCTATTTTTCCGCCAGATGATGATGGTAGGAACCTGTCCATCCAGGTTTCCATCGACTTGCCAGCCAATCCACCAAATGCAGGAGCAACACCCTTAGCAATAGCAGCATTGATGGGAGACAAGGCTGGGGGGGTGTCATGTTGAGGGCATGTTTCCAACCCTCAAAAGAAGATGTTTTAGAGGTCATGCCATGGAAGCACCCATATGACTATTGAGGAAACAACATGACGTGTGTCCCTACAAACGGGGGGTTCCCCGGGGGTCGACATGGTTGATGCTACGCATGAAGTTGGGGGTGGGGGTGGGGTTGGGGTGGGGTGGGGTGGGGATGATAACATTCTTTGCACTTGCACACATGGTCGGTGCTACGCAACATCATGTTTCTTGCACTTGCACACATGGTTTGTGCTACGCAACATCATTTTCCTTGCACTTGCACNTACCGACATGTGTTTTATGTACACTTGCATATCACACACTCCATGCACACTTTTACACATTTCCCTCCTTTTGTCTGAGCTTATACACCTATTGGTCATATTTCTAGGTGAGAGAAGACATGTGATTTCACGCCCTACCCATCTTTTTAGCCGCCTTAGGGCTTGGTCCAGTTGCTTCTCGAACTCGACGCTGCCGCGTGGATTCGAAAGTTTCGATTTTTACAGACCCAACGTCTTGCGGTCTGTTTTTTTTTTGAAAAGATTTTTGAGCCGGAAACAAGTTGAGTTGTTGTTTGGGGGTATATAGTTGTTGTATTTGCGCAAAAAAGACCAGACAACAACAGCACATTGTTATCAGCCCAAAATGAAGATAGGTATATAATCTTCAGTGAGATACCGAGTAGACTTGACATAACCCCCCCAACCCCATCCCCATCCCCACAAGAAAATACCCTTTCTCCCACAATCATGGAAGTGGAAAATCACCCTAAATGAACGGAAAATATGTTGAAGGGATCCATTTTCCACTGAACCATGATTACGGGAGGAAGGGTAAAAAACTCCACACCCTGTTGAAGGTATTGACCTTGGATTCGACACTTCCCAAAGTTGCTGGGGTTTTCGAAGGATTTTTTTTTGAATGCCTTATTTTTGACACCAGGGGATCTTCCGAATTAAACAATTGGGGTTCTGTGAGAGTTCTTTGTCAACTTTGTGTGTGGATGTGTCTATGTGTGTGTGTTTTTTTTCCACCAGCTGTTTTTGGAGGATCCATAAGGGATTCCCTCCATTTCAGAAGCCTTAATTTTTGAAGGGGCGGCTTTTATAATTATAAAAAAAGTGCGAAGCCTTACTTCTCTCCCTGAAACTAACAGTTCGCCCATGAAAAATCCCCATCTTTCCTGGTAAATACCATCAAAATGGTGGGTTTTTCAGCCTGCCATGTTAGTTTACAGGAGTTTTGGTGTACCTTGAAAGGTTGTTGATCGAAGGCTAAAAACTGTGGAGTCGACAACGCCCATTTTTGCTGAGGATGTGGAACTTTGCACCCAGCGTGGGGATAGTCCTGAAGTCCTAGCACGAGCAGGAGGGCATAATGATGTAGCAGAAATGCTCTCCACTTTTCATGTGTGAGGCACAGTTATGGCAACCTATGGCATTTTCAGTTCATGGTTGACTAGGTGGTGGTTTCAAATATTTTTTATTTTTTTCACCTATTTCCATTTTGACTGATAGTTTTCAAATGGATTGGACCCACCAACCAGGGCAGGATGGTTAAGACACTATGAACCTTTACAAAGGATTAGACCTCCAACAAAAAACCCAGCTCGATCTGCCGAAAACACCACCCGCGACCAAAGTGTTGCATGCGTTTCCACCTTGTCACTTTTTTTTTTGGCAGTCGTGTGTTCAGCACAAAAATCCGTTGAATGGATTTTTGCCGGCGGAAAAAAACATATGAACGAAAGACGTTTAACGCTTTTAACCAGATCTTTTTGAACAAAATCAACTCCTGGGACCAAAATCTGCTGGCGATTTAGGATCTTTCTGAAAACTATCCAATGGCCTTCGTCATTGGAAACCCCGTGGAAAACGCCCAAAAACCCATGGCATTTGCAGGAGTACGAAACAATCAGGGATGGACAAAAATCCCCAGTGGTCCTTCTTGACAGAAAGTCATCCTTTTTTTTGAGAGCAAAAATGCCGGAATTCATGCGATTGATCTTTGTTTAGCTTGAGACTCATCATACAATAATAGATTTACGGATGCAGGTTTTTTGTGGGTCGACTGAAGCTACCCCCCAAAAAAAATTGGCAGATTTTGTGCGCAAGAAGGTGAAGATGATGGAACTTCCTTAATCCGAATCCAATGTCTTTTACGCACTCAGGATATGTCACAAGTGATGATGAAATTGCATATGTTTTGTTTCCGAATGAATGAATGTCCATTTCACATTGCCTTTACACATATAGATTACACATATGTTAACATATGCAGCTTGGCAGAGATTCCCTCTGTACATGCATGCATATCTACACACAAAACATAAACTATACTCATGTCTTTGTGGGTAGATTAGTTACATGTATCACATGTTTGCATTCTTGGATTCACATCGCACTCGGAGATTGAATCGGTTGAACCTCCGACGAAAACTCGACGAACCGTTTCTTCGCCGAAGTGCGAAGCCCCGCAGAAAAGAGTTCGGCAGAGGTGTTGATGGTAGTTGGTTGGGGATCATCACTACACACACGCACACACACCCGGTTAGATAAACACAATCATGCGACAATCTACCATTTGAAGGTATTTTATCTGGAAAGATGGGGGTCTAATTATTTTCCATGCGTATGTTACGGTAATAAAGTGTACCGAGTTTTTTTTAAGTGGCAAACCTTCCATTGACTAAGCTTCGGGATCGGGGGATGTTGCCTTCCCACACCAGGTATCTTGAGGCAAGTAACGTTTTTTTCGGGACAAAGCTCGGTTTCCAATATGCCAAGCTCGGAAATGCATCCATCCATGAGACAACCGGGGAACCCAAGTGAGGTCTCAGTGAGGTCTCACCGGAGATTTGCAACAAAAAAACCGGGGGGATGTTCACGATGCTTCCAATTTTCATGTGGCAACTTTTAGCCACACAGGGTTAAGTCAGCTCTTGAAGAAGGCAGCTCCAATTGAAAAATGACTGATTTCAGCTGTGACATTTGTGTCCCAAAGAGCATAAAATTCATTGAACAACATCCCCAAGCCCTGGGATGAGGCCACAACCAAACACTCTCTTCAGACATCGGGGCCCCCCATCTCCGAAACTCTCGCATTGCCGAAAGCCGACTTCGATCCTGTCTTGGCTTAGCTGCAGCCCACATCTGGAGCTGCTTGGGTTAGGCCGGCAGTGCAGGCCGAAACCGGGATGTCAGGGTGAGTACCCTCCAGGGGAACGAGGACTCGCAAAACCCACCTTTCCGGGGCTTTCCGGAAAATCATTGATTCAAAAGGGGACATTTGGGATATGTTTTTTCATTCCCAGGATGGATCCCATGTTTGTTATCCTCCCGCTTTTTCATGACCCGTTACTCGATTTAATAAAGCGACGCTTCGCTAGGCCAAATTTGAGCTGAAAACGACCGAATTCTGCCTGAAAAATAGATCGATTTTCCGATTCGCGAGATTTTTGTGAGAATTTTTGCTAAGCGGATATCTTATTATTTCTTGAGGGTACCTGATCGTGGCTCAAATTATTGACACCTAAGTGCTGGATGTTTCCGAAATGCTCAACATGGTCTCAATTCTGTGATGCTGTTGGCGCCCTCATTTTGAACATTCAGGCAGCACTGAATCTGAGGACGTCTTAAGATCAAAAAAATCATGCTGCTGTAAAAGTATGCATCCAAAGGGCACCTGAATTTTCCAAAAGCGTTTTTTGTTTCACTGGAGTTTCTTTTCGCTCCAACTCCTTCCAACTGACATAGGGCATTCACAAGGAAAGATGGATTGAGAGCAAAATTTTGAATCTCAGTTGGATGCTGAAAAGGTTCTCAGCCCGACCTATTGTTCAAAATTGCATTCCTGAAACTCTTGCGATGATGGCTACGGCTATGTTAGCTTGCTGAGGCTATTCCCAATTACCCCTTTGTTTCAAATACATGCAGTATGACTGTGCATGGCAAAATTTGGGATATTTGACTAAAGGATTGCACCATCATATATTCATTGCCATCGGAAAACCCAAACAAATTTGACCATTTTCCGCCCTGAAAAAAAAATTGGCAAGATGGAATTTCCATGAATTTCCATCACTTCGATATCCAACCTAAACAGTCCTCGAACTTGCCAACCGTTGGTTGGTTGAGCAGGCAGTTGAATGAGCTGAAGGGTGAGTCATGGGGAGTCTTTGCAGCTCCGAAAAGGCACCAGTGCATGTGTGCCGTTTCCCAATGTATGTCGTGAAGGTGCTCGGGATCCGGGTTGTAAGGCTACGTCGGGTTGGTCTTTGGGTGGTTGAAAGGATCTGGGTGGTGCAATCTTGAATCTATCTTTTTTTTCTTAAATTCTGTGGCTTCCACCGGGTGATTCATGAATGTTTGGGTGGTTGGGTGAAGATTTTATGTGATACCACCTGATCTCTGGTCAGTACCTAAGTGCCAGTCAGATATGCCATGATGTGCCATGGGTGGATATGGTGGGATACTAGGTGCAATTGCTTGAATCACATTTGCTGGTTGCAAACTGGAAGGCCGCGAACTGGAAGATAAGAAACGATTCCTGGATGTATTCACCATCCCCTTCCATTTAATTTGACGTTCCCTATATATAGGATCATAGCATGGCAAGCTTGCAAATTCAAAGGGGTGTCCTGAAGTTGAACATCGACTTCCTCCATGTTCCGGCCACCCTTTTTGAGAAGACATGGAGAGCTACCCTCCCTGAAACTAATATAGCACCTGAAAATTGATGGTTGGAATACTAGTTTCCTTTTCGGATGGCCCATTTTCGGGTGCTACGTTAGTTTCAGGGAGGGTAGATCCAAGACCCAAGTGGCCGAAGTATTACTTAAACGGCCAGGTGTCAGACTTTCTGAAGATGGAGGGAGCACCAGAGCCACATGATGTGCTGTTTGAGAAGAACATCTTACATGAACGACAGCCAGGAGGGGGGTCGAAAATTTTCCAAATAACACGGTTGTTGGTTGTTGCTTTTTTGGAACATGGAACGGGCCCAGGGGTTTCCACGAGTCAAAATGAGAAGACCCAAAAAATTCATGTGTAACAGGATGCTATCAGTTTTGGGCGCTATGTCGCTATGTATTATATACACATAGTTTGCCAGTGTTGCACCCGGCACAAAACTTGTCTCGTGGGTTGCTGTGCCAAAATTTTTACTTGTGATTACAGAACAAGGGAACTGGTCTTATGGATGTCCTCTAAAAGCTGCAAGACTGGCATATTTGTGGGGTGCAAATCGTTCAGGGGTTCCCCCTTGAGACTTGGGGTGAAAGGTATCCAGAAATTGGGTGATCCTTTTTGCTTATAGGCCTCTTCCAAAAAAGGGTTTTTCTAAGTGATTTTTGTCGCGGGTTTTTCTAAGTGATGGCCCCACCTTCCAAACATTTTCCCCTCGATTCCAAACTATGCATCTTCAAAACTTTCCCAAAGTGTTTCACCGAGTCATCCTGACGAGGAATGTTTGTGCTCTTCATCAGCCATCAATGGTTGGGCTCAGCGCATCCCGATCCTCAAGGTGCACAGTTGTCAGTGCTACGTATTGCACTGCAACGCATGGTGGACGGCCTGTTGGCAGTGGAGGAAGATCTGAAACTTGCCCCTGTAACACGGGTAGGGGGGGTTGGTGGCCACCGAGGAAGCTGGTGGTTGATGGTTGATATTTGGAGGAGTTTTCTATGGGGAAAGTGTCTTTCTCTATGTCTTTTTTTTGCCCTTGGTATACGATGAAATTCATGTCATGCACCTATACAGACTGTGTAAATAGAATGCTTGGATGGGAAACCGTTCCAACCGACTGGTTTAGTATCACTCAACTGATCAAGCGAATCAAGCCCATACCCGAAAACCATCCAAGTTCAAGCTGCATTTTCGGATGGTTTTGGGTATGAACACCTAAATTTACATCCATGAACCAAAACTCTACATCGTTAAACCCACATGTATCATCAACCTGCATACTTTGGTATAGGAGATCTGAGATTTTGACGGTTTTAGTGGCCATGCCTCCGAGTTTGGTGAAAGGTCGATGAAACAGCTGGTGAAACCCTGATGTTTTCTAGCGTTGGACTGGTTAGTACTTACAAAACCCCAAGCCTGCGTTCTCAAACATCTTTTGCAAGTTTTTGCAAGTTTTTAAGAATTCTAGATTTGGTGTTGTGGGGATTCTTAAACCATTATAGCCCTGATATTGAAGAATTGCATCCTTTCCAACGTATCCCCAAAATGCCAGTAGCAGTTTCTACGCTGGAGATGTCCTGGCCAGAGATGCTACTGTTGATGCTTCAGAAATCCGGCGTTCCACCAGTTGAGGTCCGTAGTTTATCCCATTATTTACAGGGAATTTTGTACATCCCAGGTGGTTGTTTTCGATTTCTGAACCAGCAACAGTAGTTCAAGGGAGTTGTATTTCATAATTCGATTTCAACGGGGTTTGCCGTTGCCTTGCCTGCCTTTACTGAAAGATTTTCAAGGACTTCAATGACGCCAGACGCGCGGCTGGCTCTTTGGTTGCAAATGATCAATAGAACGACCTCAACAAATGGCTAAGGTATTTTTTTTTGCTTAGGTAGACTCATTTTCTATCCATCTCATATATCGATATTTATACATCTTCACATGCTTTTTCTTCTCGACCACAAGAGTTTAAATGATCCTGGCCACATTTTCCAAATGGCTACTTTCTTTTACTTCTGAGCCGTTTAGCTCCCGAAAAACACTTTCCGATCCAAAGAAGGGCGTAAAGACAATTTTTGTGTGAGAAAGACTGATGGATGGTTTATTTTGGGTTCGAACAGAAAAACCCGGGGAGAATATGAATAAAGGGTTGGAGTAGGAGATGGATTTTGCACTGTAAACTTAAAGATCTATGCCGCCCCTCACTCAAAAATCAATGAAAATCAATGAGCATCACACGTTTGCATGTGCCTGACTTGACTGTGAGTGTCCTGCTGAAATTTGACCTACTGACAATTCTCAAGAGCGACCCTGAAGTTTCAGAAGTCTAGAGGCGCTTCAAGAAATGAATTCAACTCGCCATCATCAGCAGTGTTTACAAGCCCTAACAATTGCCGTAGTTTGATACAGTTTATACTGCAATTCGATGTTCACTGATCTTAGACACCGGCCGCGCCCGGACACAAAGCTTGAAATTCACGTAAGGCTCATGGTGCGATCAAGCGCCTGTCCCCCGAGACCATGCAGAAGATCGCAAATGGCTACCTTTTCCTTGACTGGTTTGCAATTCCTCAGAAGCTCGGCTGAAATAACCATGGAATCCAACGGGATCCAACGGAATGGTGGGCTAGGGAAGCCGGGTGAAAAAACCCAAACTGGAGGGGATTTTTTTGGGGATTTCCGAAAACGCATCATTGATATTGAAGCTTATTCCTGAGAGTTGGCTTGGAACAGCTTTCTTTGTTTCCACCAACGGAATTGAATTTGAAAGAACCTTTGTTCTCACCACAACGACCTCAGCTACTCGTTGCTGGATACCACCATTTTCCTATGCCAACAACATCAGTGAGCCGATTGTTTTTGTTGTTCACCTTAAAATTTTATGGCTAGTCACCCTACCCCCCCCCAATGTACCCTCCTCAGAAATAAGGGTTTAATAAGGCCTTCTTAAGGAAAAAACCAATGGTTAGGTGGACCTCCCGCACCTGAGGATTACAGCGCGGAAGCATGGCGTCAATGAAGAGGCCACGAAGTCGGATGCAGCATTGGCGGTGCAAAGCATCCCTGCGTATGTGGAGGTGGGTTTTTGGGAACGGTCATAGTCTGTATCCAATAGCTTATGGAACTTATGGACTTGAAGCAAGAGGAAAAACATGAAAAACCAACAACGAACCATCGAAGTGAAAATGGACGTCGTCCATTTGGAAATTCAAGACTTCATTCTGAAGAAGTTGAACTACAATCTTCAGAAATGGGGAGTGTTGTAGTACTTACATATTCCGTATTCCGATAGACCGTTACTGATTTTTTTTTGTGCCTACTAAACCCTACTCTCTGGAAGACCAACGTGGCAAGCTGGAAGCTCCACTGTTGGCATTGGAGAGACGAAGTGACGTGTCGCCTTGTACTTCGTGTCTATGTCTCTACTACAGTGCTTATTTTAATTTCTTAATTTCCAGAAAGGGCAAGGCCTACCATTGAACTTCATGATGGGCCCCCAAAATGATGGGCCTTGGAAAGTTGTTTTTTGGTGAGGGGGGTAAGGTCGCTTGACACGGCAGGCATCCGATTTATTCGTGGCCCTGGTTCCAGCCCCTTTGATTGCACTGAAATTATTTGGACCTTGTTCGGAAGCAAAGGAAAGTTCCCAAAATCAGTGCTGGCTGGAATTCCCACTAGGAAACGCACCTACCTCCGAGTAGATACTGTAGATTGTGAAATTTGGATGTCCCGAAAAAAAGGGTGACGCGAAACATCGAATTGGAATTGTAGGAATTTCGTTTTGGTCTCGCAGGGGAGCAGCTTAGCACGTGGGTAGGTGCAATGATTCCAGATCCTGCCCAGCTTTGCAAATCCCTCGAAGTTGAACCTTTGGACACCGAAAAATCCACGCAAAAAGGCGGCAAAAAACGGGAACATATGCAACATTTTAGGGTGTGATGGCATGCCACGTATGCTGTATGCCCATGGTTGGTGGGGGACATGGGGTGTTGGTGGGCAGGGTCCGGAAAGCACCCGGATCGATCCGCGATGTAAGGAATTGGCCCATTCAGATACAGGCACCGGAAGGGGGGGAGGGGAACGGGGATGGTGCTTCCAAATTTTAAACTACGACACATGTATAGGAAACTACGAAACATGTATAGGCACATGTACACAACAATCGTGATGAAACAGATGGAATCAGTTTGTTTTTTTGATATCCCGAAAGGAAATAAGAATCGAACAATTGAAATTCGGGGACACTCTATCTATACTGCAAGATGGTGGGACAAACGTATGGTTGGATCATGTTGGATCATTTCAGGAGCATCCAGACGTCAGAGACCTGGCGCGTACCTCTAAAGCCTCTGAATTTTTGGTGACCGTTGTTCAGAGGTTAAGCTGTTTTTTTTTTTTGGGGGGGATGCCACATTAACTGACTACAGCCATAATGGCCATAAGCATCTTTTTCCAAAAGTGCCCAGCTTGGAGTTTTTTCGAGTCCAGGTTTACCCTGTAACTACACCTCCTGGCTTTCGCGTGGTTGGTGTCGAGCAGAGCTCTGGTGCCGTTCCTCGACAACCTTTCAATGAAAGTTGGAACACCCCATTTTCCAAAGGAACCCATTTTTTGTTTTTTTTTTGGGAGTCAGAATTTTCAGACTTTTCGGAGTTTGGTGGGTTGCTTCCACCATGCCCCACTGCTGAGGCTTGCTATCCAACAAAACGGACACCAGTGTCGTGGTGGTTTTCTCGCCCAGAGAGGCCGTAGCTCAGCAATTGGTAGCCAAGACTGGGCAAGAATTTCGTGAATCAATGGGCTGGCGGTATATTTTTATGTGTAGAAGATACTGTATATACTAGCAAGTGATCCTAGTAACCAGCTTGGATTTGTCTTTTTAGGTGATTGTTTACTCTCTACATACTAAAACCCATGTTTGGCTTTGAACCAAGTATGGTCTTCAAATAAGACACCCGTCAAACTGCACCTTGGACTTGAAGTGTTCGAAAAAGTAGCTGGAATCTCATCCATTTCTCATTGATAGTCATTGTATGATTTGGAATCATGCAACTTCAGCAAGCAGTTGGTGGATGTTTTTTTTGTTTGACTCTATGAGTTCTTTTTTCAACTTGTAGCCCAGCAAAGCGATGTGAAATGAAATCCACTAGATGATTCTGAAGTGGAGCGCATTTTTCTAAAACATGTCCGTGGTGAAATCGTAAACTGTAATATGATATGTATATATGTCAAAAAGATAGGTTGGATTACAGATACCAGAGAGTTGCGAACTTGGGTGTATCAAAAAATGAACGGTTCCCAAAAAACCATGGGTTTCTAACTAAATTCAACAATTTGTCTAAGAATGATTTGAAGACATCCAAGTGTCCTCTTTCATAACGACCAAGGGTTTCGACACATGCAACTTGCGATGCTTTCAAGTTTCAACAGACTCTGCATATGCGACATGTTCACCTCTGGAGATCGGCTAACACCAGCGAACAGAATTCGCAAACCGAGCATACTTCTGCAATATCCCATCCTCTTTTACCGCTTGGCCTATAGCATTTCTCTTCCTTAACAAGCTGCAAAAAATCTCTCAACAAGCTAAGGAGTTAATGTTCCCTTTGGATTGGCAACGGAATCTCATTGCTGATGGCCGTTTCACCGTGGAAAGCGATCGGGCCACGGTGGTGAAGTTGGGAGAAGTGGCGTTGGAAAGTGCCATGGTGATTTTTCTGTCGACGGATCAACCAATGGATTCTCCAAAAAGGCGTTTTTTTTTGGGTACGTTGGGGGGGAGGTTGGTTGATTAGCCATAAATGTTGGGTTTTCAAAAGTCCACTTGTTGAAAAACATGCCCTCCAGGGAACTAACATATCCTACCTTTGGACAAGGAAAATCATCGACTCAAAAGCGTTTTGGGAAGGCCAATTTGTCAGTTCCCAATAAAGGTAGGATATGAGTGCTGGATGGACCCTAAATCATCTTCCCGCGATGAGTCGCGGGAAATACGACTCTGGAGCCCGACAGAGTCGATGAACAACTTTGCATCGAGATGGCGTTTTCGCCGATTTTTGATGGTTCCAAGGTAGGTGAAAACATCCCACGGATGAATTATCCAAGTTTAGATTCTGTTTTTTTTTTTTGGCAGCCTTGACTCACCGATGTTTCTGCCAAAATCTCCATTTCGGCTGCCCCTTCCAAGCGCGGTGCCAAAGGTAAGTTGGAGACTTTGCAAATTGAAGGACCTCTTAGTCATTACCGTTCTTGGGCTCGATCTCGATGCCTCGTTGGTGGGATGATGCCTTTGGGGAGAATTATTACATTGGGGTGACAATCTCCTTTCTCATGGTTACATTGGGCTGGGTGTTCCCATGGTACGCAGCATATGCTCGGTGATATGTGTAAATCTGCCACCGAACTGATTTGGAGGTGAAAGATTGGGACGATACATGGGTCGGTGCCTGTTAGCTGATTTTTGCCAAAGGCTGGTACCTCAAAAAATGGAAGTACTCACCAACATGTTATGTAAGTAAGATGTATTGTATTGCCTATCCAAAGGAATCCACTCCACCCAAAACACCCTATTATAGCATTTTAGATGCTTGGAAGAATTGCAGATGACACATGGATCAAGAGCTACCATTGCTGAGGCTTCTACTTGGCATGTCGCCCGCGGCTCTTAGGGCAAAAACCGCAAGACTTGAACTCGGAGGAGTGAAACAGAATTTTGCCGTTCATGGTAATTCTTTGATTTTCCAGCTGGATGATTTTATGGTTGTAAGCAATTGTGAGAATAATGCATGAAGCCATAGATACTTATTACTTATACGTACAAATATGAGGATATGTACATGAATCGATACTTGACTCTTTGCACACACGCACATGCATACGAACAAAAAGTGTCCTGTCAAAACCTCCCAGCCAGATATTTGGGACTTGAATTCTCAATAACCAAAACATTCCAACAGCTTTATTGTTGGCCTGCTTCAACCATCTCACCAAACGGTTAGCCTACGCGCAGAATCGCAGCTGTCGAGTTCTGACATCAAGTGACCTAAAAAAGTCCAGGTCGATTCAGTAGTTGAACAATTTTGGTTGGTGAGTCTACCACTGTGTTCGTTGAAGCTATAGTGTAAGTTGAATGACATTGTTGAATTTCTGCCTATCTGAAAGAGCAGAAGTGAACTTTTCACCTTCAGCTACTTAGAATTTTGGCATCCTTGGAGTTCTCTGAGTGCAAGAGAGCTGGTGTGTGTATCACAGCATTTCATCAGGGACGATACGATCCGTACAACTTGCGGTTGGATTGGAAAACTGCTTCAACTACCAGTTTAGCAATAGTAGAACGGGAAAATTTCAAGGGGATCTACTGTGATTATCTGTCATCAACTTACTTATTGATTTGTATATTTGGTTTGTATATCTCCAAAATATACTTTATATAGATATGATATATCTCTAAAATATTTACATACATAGATGCTTCATCACTCTGAGGGGGCCAAAACGCTCCAAACATAGAAGCCTGCATCCATCGAGATCCAGCAGGACTTTCTTCGCTACTTTCTTTTCCGCAGCATGGACTCCGCGGTGAACGACACAAACAGCATGAACGGTGTCCTATGCGCGGTGCTGTCTGGGTACCATGACGTCGATATGGGGATTCGGATGGTCAACAAGCTAGGCACTAAAAATGTACCTTCGACTTTCATATCCAATCTTTTCCAGCATATCCAACCTTTTTCAGCACCTTAAAAAATGGTTTTAGAACCCCTTTACCTTCCGGAAATTCATTTGTTCCCTCATTCAAAAAGGGGAGCAACATGGAGATGATCCCAAACAGGGCGGCTTCCAGTGTGCCTTTAGCACGAGTCGGCGAGTCACGAGTCAAGGGCCCCACATCTATGGAGTGTTTCCGAAAATTGCGGGTTTTTTTCCCCCAAAGCATCCATTAAAAAATAGGGAAGTTTTTGCCATTATTTTCACCATACATTTTGGGGGAAAATCACCCTATTTTTTGGAAACACCCATATAGGAACAGTGCAATCTACACTACTTTTTTGCGCCGAGGATCATTTCTGAAAAATCTTTTTGTGCTTTCCCAGAAAAGAATAGTTACAGTTTAGATACCAGCAGACTCACGCCACTTCCGATGCTGAAAGCATTTTAGATCCTCAACCGTTTTGTTGGCCATCCCTTTTGCACCTTCCAGCTCCCATAGTGAAATGAAAGATTCCCAATGACAAATTAGGATCAACGATTAAGATGGTAATGCATATCAAGTTGTTATGTCAATTTTCCACTCCAGTTAATGATTCTTTCGGGTTTCAAACAATACTCCTGGATGGTTGAGATCTGGTTTAAACAAAAAGCACCTCTAAAAATGGTAGAAACAAACACCTGTGCATAGGCTTAAAACTACCAACCTCGAACTGGTTACTTGGAGGATCATCCCAGGACTCGTAAGTGGTGAATAACCATGGTGATCGTAAGTTCCCCAAGGATCGGGTCGTGTTGTTCCCCTTCCTTACATGGCTGAACTTTATGGCGGCTGTAAATGGGTGGGTGGTCCGTTCACCACTTACAATGATAATTTAAAATGAACAATTCTTTGAAACTCTTCAGGTCAAAATAGATGTACCCTCCTGGGACCGATCACATATCCCCCCAAAACGTCGACACTTTTGAATCGCTGATTTTCCGAACGGGACCCGTGAAGGTCGGGATATGTGAGTTCGTTTCCTGGATGGTACACCCCCAAAATTGAACATAGCCCCTAAAAATTGATGATTGGAAGACTAGGCAATCCTTTTGGGATTGCCTATTTTTAGGGGGCGAACTGTTAGTTTCAGGGAAGGCAGATGGTGATATTTTTCCACCAGATGATGATTTTTTGTGTTAAATTTCCTGGAGGGTACCTTTGAAACCAATTACTGCACCTTTGTCCTGGGATGATCCTCCAAGTAGCTGGATCCCTGGATCCCCCCCTTCCCAGGAATGTACCCATGATTCGACACCTCGCCCAGCAGCGTGCTGATGTGAATTATCGCATTACGGTCGCTTGGTGTGTTTTTTTTTGAAAAGGAAAGTGCAGGGGCAGTGAATGGAATGGAATGATTTTGTTTTTTTTTTGCTCCCTCATTTTTTTTTATTTCAGATTATGAAAAAAAATATATACCTGATATTTCTGAAAGGATATTCCCAAATTTTTCTCAGATTTTTTTTGGAAGATGGAACCTCTGAAGGGTTTTATACCTTTGGGACTCATTCATGCAAAGCTGCCGATTTTGCCCTGGCCTCGATTGATACAACAGGGGGGTATGGCGCTGAAGTTTTGGCTTGTTACTTAAAGTAAGATCTTGATACACTGCTTGAAACCAACAGTTCACATCGCACCTGAACATGGTTTCCATCCCGAAAGGAGATTTAATCTTCCAATCATCTATTTTCAGGTACGAGCTGTCAGTTTCAGGGAGGGTAGATAAACCAGCATTTTGATTTCTGCTGGGTAGCTCTCGGGTTTTGATTGATGTTTCAGGAACCTCTCATTCAGTTCCATCTTCCAGGTACAGTCATGAATCTTCCAGGTACACGCTTGGGGCTATCACAGAATGACGAAGAATGCAGGAGGTTATTATAAGTACTTTTGAACAAACATGACTCAATTCTCTTCACAACATCCATTTCATAAGCCTTACCTTCAACAGCAGTTCTGTTTCAGGAAAGAAAACGGGCTTTTTGTCATCACTTCGAGCCATTTTGTTTTTTTAGGCGTGTTCGTTTCGTTTCAGGATATTCAACCTGGAATCCTGCTGATTCCAGATTCCTTTTGTATCAAAGAAAGTCTGATTCGTCAGCAACATCATCCATCAAGCAGTTTTTCATCCACCCCGGCTTTCCCCCCGGCTGAATTTTCTGCCTTCTGAGGGTCTCAACGCGCTGGGCTACTACGAGACACAAACCTTGTAGCTCGGTGGTTTTCAGTGAGAAGATTTTGTCACCAAAAACGTGAGGATTCCTTTCGGAAAAGTATAAGTTGGGGACATGCCTGCAAGCACAGCTTGCCGTTTTTTATGATGTTATACGGTTGTAAATATATGAACTTATATATATATATATGTATATAATTTCAAGATATATACATATATATATATATATATATGTACCTTTGTCCTCATGATGATACGCCCTTGCAATTTCTCCCTCAATATGGTGGTTTCTTAAACAATTTTCCGTAGCACCGCGTTAGACTTCCAAAGGATGAGGCCGTCGGAAGATGGGGTGAAGACATTTGCATCACTGCAAACTGACACCGGACCTGACTGTCCCCACATCACCACATCTGGAGCTAGGCAGCTAGGTGGTGGTTTCAAAGTATTTTTTATTTTCAACCCTACCTGGGGAAATGATTCCCAAGTTGACTACAGTAATATTTTTCAAATGGGTTGGTTCAACCACCAACTAGAAAGGACAGAGAGGATCAAGTGGTGTTTTTTCAAAAATCATTTCCCCGACCTTCAGGCTGATGGCTGCTGCCAAGTCGCATCAGGTGCCTGATTGACTGATTGCCAATTTTGTCTTCGCAAGGCATCCTTTGCATCATGTCCACAATGAATCAACAAATCCCACAGCCACGATGCCTACCTGAATCTTCTCCATCTTTTTTGTTTGTGTCCATGGGCTCCAGTTGACTTTTCTTCCTTGGCTTTTTCACGAGGAATGCAAAAATGCAACGCAACGA
This sequence comes from Breviolum minutum Mf 1.05b.01, assembly GCA_000507305.1. Taxonomy (NCBI): domain Eukaryota; class Dinophyceae; order Suessiales; family Symbiodiniaceae; genus Breviolum; species Breviolum minutum. The sequence goes on along the minus strand of DF240610.1, from coordinate 6,261 downwards.
TGATGATGCAGTCGCTGTCTTTTTCGTTGCTCTAGCAGCCTTGCATTTTTTGATGTTTTTTGATAAGTGTGCCAAGAAAACGCACCGTAAATCCAGCAAATGTAGGGTTAACTTGATGGTGCCGGATATGTACACACATAGGCATATGTATATACGTTTAAATAGTACATGCAGATACACCCTTGTCTATCTATCTGATCTGATCTGATCTAATCGAATCTAATCTAATCTAATCCAATCTACAGTAATCCAATCTAATCTATTCTAGTCTAATTTAATCTAATCAAGTGCAATCTAATCTGATCTAATCTAAATCAAACTCTAATTAAATCTAATCTAATCTAATCTAATCTACCATCTATCCATCCATCCATCCATCTATGTACAATATACACTGGATGTCGCAGAACTGTGAAAAATGAATGTGTGTGTCTTCAAACCCCCAATATACCCCACTCAGAATTAGGTCATAATCCAGCTACCAGGATGTCCAAAGATCATCCAATATCATCCAATATCCTTGTGTGTTTCATTGATCCATGCTTTCACATTGGCTGACCGCACATTTGCTCCAACCCAAGTCGATAGGAACCTGAAGTTCTATCGGAACTCATACGCTTTGGCGCTGACGTGCATGCAACAGCACGTAGTGGAATCGGTTACCCGCTGCAACAGTGCAACGTAAGATTCAACCTTCTTTGGATGCGATGGTTGAAATCTGAGATGGAAGGAATATCAGATAACCGCAACTTGTACCAAAATAGAAGTTTCACATTAAGGTCCTTTTCGAAGACAAGGTACAGTGCTCTTTTCATTGATGTCACATTTATGATTTGACATGGTCTTTGATGTCCGACCGTATTTCCGGCTCATGCATTCATGGACAGGCACAAAAAAACGGATGCTGCTAGCATTGTTTGGGATCTTTCCTTTAAAGCATGGGTATCCAACAGCTTCAACCTCCATCCATCCATTTTTGGAACCAGCTTGAGGTTGTACCTTTGTGGTGCGTTCTCCTGGTCAAGTGGAAGTGCTGTTGCGTGCCAAAGCAGACTTCGTAGAATCCTCGGCCTTGAATGGGGCAGCCAGCCGTGCCAATATCGCCACGGTGGCAGCGCTACTGCACTCACGCTGTGATCCAGACTATCCCAGTGGGGAAACCTCAGGGTTTAAAAGAGGTGAGTGTGTCAAAAACGAGATGAAGAGATACATGCTTTCGGGAGAATTCACGAAATGCCACCGGGAAATAAAAGATTTGTGCGTTTTTTTTTGGGAGTAACTTGGGAGTGTCTCAAGTTTCAGATGCTTTGGGGATTTTGAGCCCCAGAATTCCTCGCAAATCAATTTGGGAAGAACCAAAATTTCCTCCCAACACTTGGGGAGTTTTTTCTTTTAAACAAACCCTCCACGGAACGGCTGCGTGGCTAAGGGAAGATGCAATTCTTTAGATATTAGCAAGATGGTGCCACAGATTTGACTTCAAAAAGTAATTTTCCGCAGCCTGTACATCTTTCATAGAAGAGTCTTTAATCTTAAGCGCAGAAACAAACAGCAACTGTAACTAGGGCTGTTGTTTGTAAGAGCCCCGCCGGAAAGAACACAGTGCTGCATGTAGATTCAAAGATAGGGTATGATGGGGTGGAAGGACGTAATAGACCTGTCATAAATCAGATTTAAACATATCTCACGCTCTGAAACTAACAGCAATCGCCACTGAAAATAGGCCGGGCACCAAAAGGAAACGAGTATCTATTCCAATCGTCATATTGCAGGGTGCAGTCGCTGTTTCAGGGAGGGTATTCTCATCAGCTTGAATTACTACTTGTAGGTGGTGGTTTCACAGATTTTTTTTAAATTTCCACCCCGAAAATTGGGGTTTCATGATTCCCAATTTTTAACTTGCGCATATTTTTTCAAGGGGGTTGGTGAAAAACCACCAACCAGATGATGTTGAGCTAACTGTAAACCCCCCCCCCCCTGACCTTTGGTCCAACCCGCGTCCGGCCCACGGTTGACCCCTCGTGGCCTCAGTTGATGCCAAATATGGTGCTGCACATGCACTTGTGCCTCGGTAATTTGTGGTGCTGCTGGTGGTGCCCTGGGAAACAGCCCGGTTTGGTGCGGGGAATAGGGGGATTTTTTTTCGAAAGTGGTCGTTTAATAAAAGAAAAAAAACATAAAATTCATGAATTCTGTGGGGCAAAGAGAAGCAACACTGGAACTTTATTGGGGGATCTTTTTGTGTTCTTTTCGGGTTGTTGGCAGGAATGGAATCGAAAGCAATCGAATGAATCCAATGATGTGAAATTACCGCTTGGTACAGAAGATAATTTTGTTTGACATGATTCGTCCGTATTTGTCTTCAAAATATCGATCCTTGAATAGTGAGCAATTCCAATTCCGAGGCATTTTTTGGTTGTCATTTTATAGTAATCACGGGATATTTCTTGTTAGTCAGTCTCCAAAGTTCTTCAACTTTTCTTCTGGGGAACCAGCTGACCGCAGCTAAGCCAAGGCCTTATTTGGACGGGGTAACCCCGTGGCGGCCGAGAACTTGAAGCTCTTGCTGGAGCATAAGGCTGGATTCTGATGGGGCGAACCGTAAGCTTAGAATTAATTGGATCTCAGTCAGTGAAAAGGTCGATGATCAATATATACCTGGCAGTTTCAAAAAGAAAGTTCCTTTGGGGAGATATTTAGATCTTACTTCCAACCGCGGTTGCTTCTTTGGTGGATGACAAGGTGGGTCACACCAAGATGAGTGTCACCCCCTCCAAGGCCTTGGTAAATCGCCGCGCCCGACCTTTGGGACAGATGGCCCGAGAATGTGAATTGGCCGAAGTGTGTCTTGGATGTTAGCACGTTCAGCGTGGAGATGGTGATGGGGGAGATGATTCTGCCATGTTAGTTGGTGGGGATCCCTCTTTTACTATTGTAGGCAACGTGAAAAAAACCGATTCCTTTGACGATAGGCCCTTTTTGACACCAACTGATTCATCATTCAGCTAAAGGAGGTGATCATTTGGGGACGCAGACAACCACCTGGAGGAAGACTCCTCCAGACATACATCTTAGGCGGATGATTTTTGGGATCAGACATGAAGAATTTGAGCGTTTCAATGCACATCTTTCCAGGTTTAGAGGTGATTCTTCCAAGTTTTGAGGTGATTCCCAAACTTGGATTGCTTGGTCTTCCAGGTTTCATTGAAGTTGAGTCTTGAAATTGGTGAGGCAAACAAATTCAGTATAATTCAATGCTGGTGATGGTAATGCATGGTTTTTCGCTTTCGGGAAAAAAAAGGACCCTTTAAAAAGTCAATGAATCCTTGACCAATGGTGACCATGATATCAAGCGCATAAAGGACATTGGGGGAGAACCGTCATGCCATCCTGCCATCCTGCCGTCCTTGTTGTGAGGAAGGTGCTCCAAACAGGTTTGGCGAACAGCTCCACACTGGTCCGAACATGGAGCAGTTTGCCAGGCGAGAGATTTATGGGGTGTAAAGCACACCTCGTCACCCCCAACAAAAAGCACGACTATGTTTCACCATGATTATTTTGAAGGGCAGAAACTTTGACAATGGTTCCTTTTTCTCCTGAAAAGGGCAATGTTGAAGATGATCTTTCATTTTCTTAAGGTGGGATGTGTGTCACTTCCCTATTCTGTTTGGTAAAAACGACGCGTGCAGGCTTGACGCCTTTGGGCTGTGCGGCGTTGGTTGGAGACTCCTCCTTGGTGCGGCTGTTGCTACAGGCCTTGTTGGGCCCTTTTTGAGTCGATGATTTGACCCGAAGGGGACCCGTTTGAACGGTGGGGATATGTTTTTCTCGTAGTTCCCTGGAGGGTTAGTAATGTATGTGTTTTCTTCAGGGATCCAAAAATATATGTTGTTTGTGGCACAGTGAAAAAAACCAGTGGGGATGTCGCAACTTGTGTTTTGAGATTTTCGAAAAAATCCTGTAGACAAAGGCTGGTGGTGTATGGCTTAGTTGAGAAAATCCACCGCTTCCAAATTATCACCTTGGCTTCAAGCCAACAGGAATGAAGCTAAGGGGGGAGAAATTCTGAAACAAGATGACAGAGAAAGGACATAAAAATCTATGTATCTAGGAATACCTAGAACCCAAATGACCCTGGTTTTGGTTGGAGTTTAGGCTGTGTTTTGGGGAGGTTGACCTTCAAAAATAGAGGTCGAATTGGGGTTCTAGGTATACATATATGATATGTATCTACGTAGTAATTTGGTTTGAACTATGTGATGTCAGGTGACTTCACTGCTAAAGGTTGTTTTGTAGGGGCAGGTTTGCACTACACTCGCCCTGGAAAATGATCAATCAAGGCTGTTGAACCAACTTGCCAAGACGAAATTGCCAGAAATCCTTAAGAGACCATCTCGCGGTTATGGGACTCAAATAGATACATACATTATATTATATACTTACATGTGGTGTATATATTTATTAGAAAATTAAATCTATATAGATTAATAATTCGATTATAAAACTAATTAACGAAAACAATGATAATGATACTAGTACTAGCAATGATACTGGCAATAATTTTTGGATGAAGATACATAAAATCACATTGCGCCGGCATTGAGTGTAGCATCTCATCAGGGTGACTAGCATCCAGTGCTGGCTCGAGATTTGGCATGCGGCAATCGTGGATCATGGACGTTTTTGGCAAGAAATCTCTGATACGACCTTCAGAAATTGATATGATATCCTCTGACTTCCTGCATTTGTTTGGAGATGGACATGTGAAAGCTTGAAAGCAAGAGATAGCAATAGAGTTCACTTGGCATCTTTCATCAAAGAAGATTGCTCCATATCAGTTGGGTGTTCAATTGTGCCTGACATGAGCAATGAATGCAACGTGGTGGGTTATGGCATTGGATGTCTGTGCTGCCTTTTCATTCTCAACATAGGCGGGGTCAACAAAATCCAAGTATTTGACATTGGCTGCGACCCAAATCCGTAAAAAACATAGTCTTAGTCAGTCCAAACTTGCAGGTCTTGACTGAGGGAGAACTGGTCAAAACCCGCAAGGTCACTTCTTCTCACTGAAAACCAGGATGAAGGCAACATTTCCCACGGTTTTTTGTTATATAATCATTGCAATGCTTTGCATCATATTCCATGGTCATGACTGCGAGGTTTGGGCTTTGCCTTCTTCGCTGCTGGAATCTTCGTGAAGAAGACGGAGGTGCCCCACGTAGATGACTAGATTGGTTGGCATCCTTGGCATCCGGCATCGCTGGATTTGGTTGTCAGGCCTGGGACGTACAAACTGCCTGGCGTCAGACGCAATGCAAGGCGATGGTCTGGAGTGTGTGGTGGAAGTCACACCTCAAAAGATTCGGTAGAGCTTTTTCTGTGTCAAGTTTGGTGGTGAGGGGAATTAAACTTGAGATGAATCATCATGGTGCCATATGTGCCAAAAACTACCAAACTGGAAGAACAATTTCTGTTTTTTTTCTCTCCCGCAATTTGTATACATCTCATCTTCCAAGATCAGAACCTTGGGTTTAGTTTTTTTAAAGGTCTTTTTTGAACAGATCTTCCGAATCATGGTCTCACAATCATGGCGATACAACATGCCACCTGCTGGCGGTTTCACGTTCTCACAAAGTTGGTTTGGCAGGTCTTAGCCGCAGGGGTCAGTTGTACTGATGAGGAAAGCAGGACTTCGGAGTGAAGATTCGCATTCCTTACGAACACAAAAAAAACGCAAGGAACGACGAACGAATCATCTTGGAAGTTTTGAGATAAAAAATGATGGAAAGTTATGAAAGGTTTTTTGTGGGCATGACATTTTTTCCCAAAGAGGCAAAAAAAACCCCGCGGGATTCCTTTTGAGAAAGATAGGCAGGTGTGCGCAACACGACGTGTCTGTCAGCCTGGGTCAAGCTGACCTGCTTGGGGTTGAGGAGCACCTGTGGTGGATACAAAGCCGGCGCGATGCCAAATCAAAGTGTCCCAGTCTTCTTGACGGAGCAGATTGCTGTGTGTCCAGGACTGCAGATCATATAGTACTTAGTATGAGTGAAATTTGGAATCCTCTGGCATGATATGGCATAGGATAGCGTGGCACGATTTATATTATAGGTGGCCTGGATCTCTAATGATCTATGCAAAGGAAATGGATGATGATGTTGACAACCATGACAACCGTTGAGCTTCCTACTGCAGATCGTGAATCGGCCAGTTTCGCATGGCAGTTTCCAACCTTCAAATGCAGTGCCAGGAACATTCTGG
>DF240609.1:0-109899 GCA_000507305.1 Breviolum minutum Mf 1.05b.01 | reverse complement strand
GGACGTCACTGCCATTGCGATTCGTTGAAACAGCACCTTCGCCACGTCACAAAATGCTGCGCCTGCCACGACATCGCGAAAAGCCACATCACAAAGTGCTGCGCCTGCCACGAAAAAACGACACGCTTGCATTGACACACTGCCAACGTATTGCGCCTGTCACGCAAAACACGAAAATGACCTCACATTTTGTGACTTGGGAACGCCAAAACGAGCATTTCGTGCGAGACTTCCTCCACTTTTCATACTTTGAAAGACAGGATGGTGTCACAGTGCGAATGCACCGCCCAATGGCAGTGAATTAACGAGTTGGCGACGAGTTGGCGACGACGACGCGACGACGAGGCGACGACGAGGCGACGACGAGTCGACGACGAGTCGACGACGAGGCAGCAAAACAAAGCGAACACAGGTCCAACCCCAGACCCCAACTATAAACGGGAACCCTTCGCTACGCATTCGGGAAAAATGTAATCACCCAAATGTTTAGAGGTTGGCCATTGGCGAAGTGAGACAGATAGGTTCGGTAGGGATGGTAGGTTCCATCATATTTCATCTTGGACTTTGTGAGAACAAAAAGTCCAAAGAATGTCTAGCAGCGCTGTTTTTTCTCCAAGTTAATTAATTTTTCAAAAAAGGATCGAACATCAAAACGGGTTGAAACATCTTCACCACTTTTCGGGTTGAACATTCGAAAAAACCTGGGGCCACACCCAAAATACACCCTTAAACTACTTCCCCTTAGATTTGCTTGGTTGGTGGTTGGAAAAAATAAACAAATATTTCCCAAATGGTATTGTAGACATGGTGATTTAGCACGGTAGATAGTATCAAAAGTCACCTTAAACAAACACGAATCCCTAAAACAGCTCCTATTTTCGCCTAAAAAGACTGTTGACATCAGGGGTTTTTACTCACCGTTTCCGTTAGGATAGCACATCTCCCTCCTTGAACCACGGATTCCGCTGCGACAAATATCAAGTAAACATCTTTTTGGTCAATTGACACATCTACTTACATTAAATATCTGGAGACACTCCGATTTGTGTGTGTTGCAAGGTCATTTGGATAATAACATCACCCAAAATCATTTCTTTTGCGGCAACTTGAAACTCAAACAGCACCATAATTTCTGGTTTTAAGGGCCATTGAGGTGACCCCCCACCAATCATAGCCCTTCCGGTGTTTTCCTCGCCTTTTGAGGGTTTGGAACCCTTAAGGCACCCAAAGGTGTACCACGTGCCGTGAGCCTGGAATTTTCATCATCTGCTTGGAGGGGTGGATGTTCGGAATTGTACTCACTCGGATTTGCCGAACAAGGTGGGCCCCAAGCTGATTGTTATACATGGGGTTATTTCACCTCTAAAATGGCCTTAAGTAAAGATGGGTAACTGAGGTTATAACCCCAGAACTTCCAGGGTTGCTGGGAGGATCATTCCAGGACTTGTTTTCAGTGATTGATAGCGTTTGGGTCCCGGGGTCCCACGATGCCCGATCCTGAAAGGGGAGTTACGATCACCATGGTTGTTAAGTCACTTGCGTCCGTGCTGGGAGCCCATCCTCCAAGTATTGCATATCTTCAGCATCTCCGAAGACGGCTCGGAAGAGTCGCCTTTTTTTAGGCATTTTTTAGGATGTGTGGTGTTTCCCTCCCTCCCATAATCATGGTTCAGTGAAAAACATGTTGTTGTATCTCGAATAGTCGTTACCTTTCAAATACAACCAGTTTCCACTGAGGTGAAAACCTTGAAGGACTTGTTGGGGACCCAACGACTGAAGGAACTTGACGATGGTATTCACATCTGGGTAAAGAGACTTACTAACACCATGTGAGACGCCAAACACTGAACAGCCTGATGAGAAGTGATAACATATTCGATCAAACATTTGGGTTATCTGCAAATCATGTGATATATTTCTGGATGATTTTTTTCAATCATATTTCCACCAACCATTTCCTGAAAGGTCTTGTTCAGTTCGACACTACCTTCTCGTGTTGAGGCCATCAAAAAAACAAACAGACTTTTGTGATGATGGAACCAAACCATTGTTTGCTAGGCATTCAAATGGCCATAGGTTAAAATTACGGTCATCAGGAAGGTACGAATGGACCACAAAATTGGTCATATTTTCTATTGGCTTATGGATTTGAAAAAAGGGTCCCACCATTTTGAACCAATTTTTTTTGAATGTTTCAAACATTTTCCCATGTGGTAGAGATCTTTTTTGGCACATGAGTGACCACCCAATTACAGTAGATCCCGCAAAAGACTTTTCACCCGCTGACCTGGGCAAATGACTACGAAACATCACCCCCCCTTTTGACCTATATGTTCGTCAACATGGGTAATGTTTCTCCCATACACAGGGTTTGCTAAAAAATATGTTTGAAACCAGCACCTATAGGGGATATTCCCAAAAAGATGATGACATGGTGATTTGCATAAGATGCTTGGAAACACTTCCAAACATATTCTCCCAAATGGTGGTGAAAAATGGTGATTTACCACGGTAAAAAAGTAAAAAATCAACACAACAAACACATCCAAGTGACATGGTGATTTGCCCAGGTTGATCCTCTTTCTTCACTAAGAAAAAATCCAATCCCACCAATCCACACCTCATGCCGAAGACTTCTCGCGCCACCGTGAAGTCAAAGGCCTCGGATTTTTCGGGAGGTTTCGCTGGGAGGTTTTGGTTGCATAGATGTAGAGCCATTTATGGGCCAGATATCGTTTTTTGAAATGAACATATATTTAAATATAAACATGTAGAAACACATTTACATGAATGAATATCAAAAATACATGCATTATGAATTTGAGCATGTCTCTGGTCGTGTCTTCCATGTCTTCCAGGTCTGGAATGCTGTGTCCGCCTTCTTGGAGGGACACGAAGATCTTGTTTCTGGGCACGTGTGTTGCGGCGTTGCGTCAGGTGGCATGGGGATGTACCACTTTAATTTCGCCTGGAAGGACCGGGTAGCGTCTCGTAGTTCCCTCATCCTAGGAGCCTGGATCCCCATGATCATGGCCATTGTTGCCAATGGCCATGCACCAACCTAGTGTCACCATTGGGCTGGTCAGTCGCTTTGACACTCCTCCCCACATATCTGTCCACTTTGATCCTTCTGGACCAAGCCTGTGATGGAAAATTCGTTGTAGAGCCCATGTGTCGAAGTGATATGAAGTGATGATAAATTGCTTTAAAGATGCATTGTGCATCCAAACAGTATTAGTGTTTCTTGCAAGCAAGCGTAGCCGGCCTTGCAAACACAAAAGAAACAGCATCCAAGGTTGTTTTCAAATATTGTTTTAAGTAAATAAAATAAATATGATTTAAATATGCTTCAAAGAACTGTTTTGTTACTTTATATATTTTTGGTGTCTCTTTCTTTTCCTTTTTTCTTTACAAAAATCCAAAGGGCAACCTTTTGCAAGAGACTTTCCCACATCACCACCGGGGGGAGTTTTTTTTTTCAAACTATTGAGCTTTCACACCGGGGAGTTTTCGGCATCCGCAGCCTGGCAAGCCCGTTGGTCACTGGGTGGGGGGTAGTTCCAAGCTATATGTAAGGCTTATGTAAGGGAAACCACCCACCCCCAAAACAGCTGAAATTTTTGTGGTACAGTAGCTCCATTTTGGGTACCTGAACCTTTTGATGACCAGTTTTCAGGAGGGTTTGTTATACCTGGGATCTTCCAAGTGTGTAAAACTGGTTGCCTTTTCACCACGAAAAAACCTTGCCAAAAGGCAAAAAGTCACATATCTTGAAGATCCGGGTATGAATGTTCCCCCGAATAATAAACATCACCAAAAAAAAACGTGAAATTTAAAACCCGTCATGTTCCTGGGGGGTCCTTATTTTTTGGGGGGTCCTTATATGCCAGGCGAAGTCCTTTAACTTCGGGGGGTTTGCCATACTTGGATTTGGTTGTTCGATGTTTGGAAAGGTAAAACAGTATGCTCCCAAATGGTAGTGAAAGATGGTGATGAATCCCATGGAAGAAATATAAGAGATCACCCGAAAAACAAATCCAAGTATATATTATGAATGTCCCCCCATATAAATTTCAGCAAACAAAAACTAGCTGGAATTGTAACCCGTCATTTTGTGGCAGCCCGCCCCCTCTTTAAGGGTGCTCTTTATTTAAAGAGACCCGGAAAAACAAGGGACAAATCCACACATACACAACAAACCCTGCTTGGTTTATTTGCTTGGACTTTTATTTTATTCTGATGGAAATTTACACCGTCTTGAGTCACACCTCGGCTTGGTTTTCTGTGAGTTTTCCGACGGAAATCTGGGGGCATTTTCACGATGATGAGGAATCCACAGAAAAACTGATTTTTTCACCCTTGGGTTTTTGTCTTTTTTTGGAAGTCGACTAACTTGAATGTGTTTGGTATAGTTTTTCTTCTAACATGACTCAGCAGACCTTCAGCAAGATGAACGGCTCGTTTCTTTGGGGCAATCTCATTTTCATCAACCGTTTTTGAGAAAAGTATTCTTTTAATGATCTTTGACATCCTAAAATGATGTAATCCAATAATCTACTTGAGCAAGGGCAAGAAAACCCTGATATGACACGAACCAGTGCACTGCTTGGTTCAGGTTTCCAGATGTAGTATATAACTGGGTAATATTTCACTCCCTATATACACCAAAGAACTAGGGAACCTGCGTGTTGAAGCATATTTTGTAAACAAAATTCATCTCCCCCAAGGATCCGTTTTTTAAATGCATACACTTCTAAACGAAGTCAGCCAGCAAGTTTACCGTTTGCCCCCCTGAAAAGAACGCGCTGCCAAATGGGAATCCGAGACTTTCCAGGCGCGATTTTTCGGGGTGGTTGAGGCTCAAAGCCTTCTTCTATTACTTGGAGGATCATCCCAGGACTTGAATCAGCGGCGATCGGATCACCCCCCTGTATTTCAGCCATGGAGTGAGTTTGACCGTTTGGAAGGGGTCCCACGTTTCCCGATCCTGAAAGGGGACATAAACAAACCATGGTTATGAACCACTTACAAGTCCTGGATGATCCTCAACGGTCCTTGAAGGTTTATAGGGTCTTTGGTTCCAGGGTTACACTGGAGCTGCAAGGTCCACCCTAAACCTTGAACCTAAAGGCATTTTACCTTCAAAATCATTGGACATATTTTCATTTTCACCGGGTGGTTGGTTAACACAAAGATTTGATGAAATTGTAGAGTCGCAAAATTTTCTCGTCCGGAAGTTTGATCCTCTTCTTTGACCCACTTAAAAACACACTATTTTTTTCGCAGTTGATTCCCCCGCAATTTGGGATGCTGACATCACCTTTCTGACAAATGGGGTGAAAATCTACAGCCCGACAAAAATCTTCACATCTTCCGTATTTACAACTTGGATTTGCTTAAGGCTTAATACTTAAGATGCTTGGAAGAAATAACACATATTCTCCCAAATGGTGGTTTCATGGTGATTTACCATGGTAGAACGTAAAAAATAACCTCAAATCCAAGGTATTTTACTAAGGCATGCAACTACAAACTGTGTATCATGCACCAACCCTAAACAGAAGTAGCATTTGCCCGCCACACCAAAAAATCTCACAATTTCCATAAATTTTGAGGTGTAAACTAGCTCCGTTCAAGGAGGGTCATCCTCCTATTACCCACCAACGATCCCCCTTCTTGTCTTTCTTCCACTAACTTTCGCTCAAACAGAAACAAACAGCACACGCCCAAAAATGAACATATCCAAAAAAGGAACAATTTCAAAAGGAAACTACATTTTCCAACCATCAATTTTCAGGGGACATGTTAGTTTTCAAAGGGTGTAAACAATAAACAAATTGGATTTCAACAGTTTCAGTCATCAAAATCCGTTTTTTTTTTGGGAGCCAAACAAAATTTGTGAGAAGTGACACCTCCACGGACGTTGATGCCACGCAACACTGGGAACACCTGGCCGTCTTTGGCATAAACGTCGTTGGGGGTGCGGATGAACCCCCGAACTATGGACCCGTTACCGGTGGGTGACTGGTCAATATTACTCCCCCGAAAACTAACACGGCTAGCTGGAAAATCCCATTTCAATAGGAAATACATCGGCTCATTCATGGAGCGTTTTTCATCCGTCGCTTTTTCGTAGACGATGCGATTCTGAAAAAACCGTGGAGAAAATATGTTCGTCGCTTCCCGAAGTTAAACACCCTTTCTTTTCAACATCCCGGAAAAAGGAAACCTACAAAATCTTTGCCGTAACCGGTTGGGTTGGTTTTTTGGGCTACTTTTGGTCTCCCATGTCCACTATGTTTTAAAGACAAAACCCTAATCAAAGGAGGTTCACTGCAATGATCCCTGAAATTAGCCAAGATACAAGTGGTCAATATTACATAAGATGACTTGTGATATAGATATCCTAGACATGAGATTTATATGTGTATAAAGAAATATACATACACAAATTAAAAATGCATATGTAAATATGAGTACATGCTGTACAACTGTATGCGAGTGGGATTTCAGCCGTCATCATAGAGTGAGAACCCGTAGAATTAAACCAACTGAAGTAACATAGCCATGGTTGATTTCCATGACAATGTTAGGGTAAAACACTGCCTGGTGAAAACGTGACCCTTTCAAAGGTTAAGTGGCCATAAAAAGGTAACTTTTTCGTTGCCAACTTGTGAGTTACGCATCCCACGATATCCTTGTTGATTACATTTGGGGTTCCATACTGGTTGATACCAAAAACACCACATAAAACTAAAACTAGATAGTATCAGGCCCTAAATTGCCTTCCTCAATTTGAGCATAGCCCTTCAAACATACGCCATTTGAAGAGGAAACGCTGATGTAATCATTTTCAACTCTTCCCTTTTACACCGCTTCCTCCCAAAGAAATGACATGTGAAAAGAGGAAAACCCACAACTCTTCCACTTCCAATTTTCTTTGACTTTTTTGAATGTGTTTTTTTGTCGGGCGTGTTGGATCTACCCCTCACCCAGGATTCCAGTCATCACCAGGATGACATTACATCTTTGATACGAGATCCGGAACTAATCCGATTCACCTGCAAAGGGTGGATCCAAACTATACTCCAAGATGATCATTTCTGAACTTACCCTCCTCCCTAAAACTAACAGCAAAAACCCACTGAAAATGGATAGTTGGAAGACCATCCTTTCCTTTTGGGCATCTTTTTTTTTCACCGCCACCCCCCACCCAAAAAAAACACCCCGAAACCCCCAAACACATCGACCGCAGAAAAAATCGGCCACACCCGCACCTTGGAAGTCGCACGTGCATGACACGTCGATCATCTTCAAAGGCGTTGGGCGGCGCCTTCGGGCAACTTTCCGGTGGGAAGGTCATGAGAGGTTGGTTCCCTGAGGAGGAAGATCTACCCCTTAGGAAGATCACAAGCAAATCGTCATTTGGTAGGAATACCTAGGAAGTCCAAAAAAATATTGTTGGTTTACAGGGTTTGCTATATGAATATCCCCTGATATTCCCCATATAAACATCACAAATCAGCAGGTGGATTTACCCATGATGTAAGTTTCCTGTGCAGGTGTTCCTGGGTTTGCATGTTGTAACGGAACATGGGTTTCTCAAGGGAACAGGTCCGTGAAAATTCGCTTCCAGACAACATCGCAACCGTTGAGGCTTGCGGATTGCGGAACTTGCATTTTGCTTGTCGTGATGCTTGGGAAAAGGTCTTCAAGAAGAAGATAAATCACAATTTTTCACCACAATTTGGGATAATATTATATTCTCCCAAATCGTGGTTAAACATGCGAATTTTCAGGTTTCAGGGTTTCGCTTCGTTTGTGCGTCCCGAAAAATGCTACCCCAAAATTTGACACATCTCACACCAATTGGATGACCCCCTAGTAAATTCACATAAGGATGCGGAAAACCAACCATTTTGATTTTGACGGTGTTTACAGGGGAAAAGAAGGGTTTTTTTAAGATTTGCCATAGACTATGTTTTCAAGAGTGTTTTTTGTCTCCTTGACATGACAGCTGTTTTGCGTACGTTTTGTGTTTTTCTTGGTTTAAATGAACCTCCCAATTCCTTCCATTATACTGGTTGTTTAACAGGGATCCTCATGATAGTTTATTATAATCCCCATATAACTGGGTAGTATTTGATCATCCCGTATATACTCTAAACAAGCATGTTTTTTGTTCATTGCTCGCATATTTTCTGCTTGTTTTCGTCCTGTCATGGAATTCAACATTTTTTCAACTCCCGAAAAACAACCATTTTGAACCTGAAAAAGGAGGTGGTTTGCTTCAGATGATTTCCCTCTTTCAAAATGGGGTCAGTTTTCAGCTTCAAGATCTTCGTCAAAGGGTTTGATTTCTTAGTTGGTTGAAAGTGACCAAAAAAGTGCTTGGATGTCCCAGGAAGTTAATAATTGGTTAAAAAATGGGTTATGACCTACTTATAAATGGTGTATATTGGGTGTATACCCCACTTACTAACCTTTTATTAACTTGCTTTGACATCCAAGCATGCTAAACCTGACCCAAGAAATCCAGAAAACCCATGAAGCTTTGATAAACAACCACCCCACAAAGCTCGCTCGCTCGCTGAACCCACCAGGATGATATTTGAAACGAGACAACGGCATCCAATTGGAACATTTTCACAAAAATCCATGGGAATTCAATTTGAGGTACCCGCCCTAATGCCAAACCTTGCAGGAACTAGCCGACCTCCGACCTTATCTTGGATTTGCTTGGCCACGATGCTTGGAAAAAGTTCCAAAACATTTTTTCCCAAATGGTGGCTTGATCGTGATTTCCCATGGTACAACCGTGCAAAATTACTAAAAAACAAATCCAAGTCATTACCCCTTATAAACTTTCCTGAGGGAAAAGGTGGCATTGGTGGGGGGTGGGCCCCTCAGAATTCGCCACGGAAAATCCCCGGGACCCCACCTCTTTGAGCAGCCGTGCGGCAAAGTCGTACCTTTCGCAGTTGTTGAGTGTCAAGACAAACCCTGAAGAAAGGGTGAAGGGTAAGTAGTACTGAAAGCCTCAAGATATTCTTTCCGAATTTTTGCCTGTAGAAGCTGGAAAAATGATGGTTTCCAAGTTCAGAACCTCCTTTTCCGCACTTTAGCTTCAATTTCCAGGTGTTCAATTTTTTTTTGAGTAACAGTAACACCATTTGCACATTTTGGTTTTTCAGGAGGGTCGTTCTCACTTCAATTGAAGCCATGGTTTTCACGTGATGGAAAGCCCAACTCTGAAACTAAGCCAGCAAGTTTACACCTAACATTGATGGGTGAATTGGGTCCGAGGAACTTACATCCTCCTTTTTAGGAGTATCTAAGAAAATTCCAACAGACCCCTGGAACATACCCCAGGCATCCCCTTTCACCCCGCAAATTGTGCAAGAATTCCGAATGATAAACTGTTGGTTGAGGGTCTGGGGTATGTTTCCAGGATATGTTGGAAAATTCTTAGAGAGTAACATTTACCTCGTGGCATTTTGAGAGTTTTGTTTTCAATCTGGCCATCATGACTGCGTAGATCGACGCTTGTCAGTTCTTCACAGTCACCAAAAAAGACATAAGATTTCAGAAGCTATACTGAAAAGATCTGTGTATATTAAACAGAGAACAAAACACCATTGAGGGATTCAACATACAGTTTTATTTTATTCCCCTTGTATTAAATCAGCTATTTCAAGTCGTTACTGACCTTGGATTTGCTTGGAGACGATGCTTGGAAACATCTCCAAAAACTATCATCCCAAATGTTTTTGTTCAAAATGGTGAATGATCCCATGGGATCCCAATCCGTCAAACATCATGTTAAACAAACAACTCCAAGTCAGTCATTTGCAGGATCATCCATTGCTCATCCATTGCTCCTCTGATTATGGGTACGGTTCTGGGTAGTTTTTGGGGGTTGCAAATTTCTGCATGGTTTTGTGGGGAACACCCTCCGCAAGAGTTGAGGGTAAATCGGACATGGAAGTGTCAGCCCAACAACTAAAGCAACTCGACTTTGTTTCCTTCTTTTGTGGGGGGGCCCACCACGGCTTCGGCAATGGACATAGTCGCAAAAATGCCCAAACTTTCCGAAAAAAACCACCCGAAAATTCACATGTCCCCTAAAAATGGACCCATTTCAAAAGGAACATTTTTCTTCCAACTGTCATTTTTCAGGGGCTTTTCCAGTTAGTTTTCGGGGCACCAACAACCAACAGGACCACCCCCCTTAGAAAAACATCCATCAAACAGAATCAAACAACATACAAACCCAAACCTTTCGAATGTCTGAAAAAAAAGGCCGTGGTTGAATTTTTTGCCTAAAGAGATGGCGAAAAAAACATACGAACGGCAGGCCGTGACACCAAAATCCATGTGTGATTCCCCATCGGAAATATTGTGATTTATGGTTCACCAGTTCGGTTACAATCCCCCCTACTTGGAGGATCATAATCATACCACCTAGTAAGTATTTAGTAACCCTCACTTATATGCCATGGAGTTCGGCCATCTGAAAGGGGAACAAACTAACCATGGTTCTTAACTATCCTCCAAGTAACCCTAAAGTTGATTTTTTCTGACAAGATTTATTCAGTCAGGGTTTTCTCCACCCTGTCAACTTTCCATCTATTTTTCCGCCTTGAAATGACATGAAACTTTTGCCGGATTCTGCGTAGGTTTGCGCACCCATTTAACATAAAAACGACTGGGTTTGGGGGGGGAAGAGACCTGTGTTGTATTGATTCAAAATTGCCTCCCTTTCAACATCCCATCGGCGCACAAGTTGTCGTTGGGTATGTCACTGGACAATTTATACAACATCACGGAGATCTCATCATCCTGCAGAGAGTGCTAGCACTCCCCAAACAACAAAAACGGAAAGTGGAATCTGAAAATAGTCACCATGGAAATTCGGAAAAAAACAAACATTAGAATTAAAAGTCGAATAAATTCTTGGGAGCTTCCATTCAGTCATTTCCAGGCGGGGGGGTTCTAGGAAGTGCCTCCGGAAAATTCCGTGGAAACAACTCGGATCCAACAGTTGGTGGAAAGAATATGCCGCTCTTTGTGAAGAATGGGTGAACCACCCCAAAAAAAACAAAAAATACCTCCAAACAAATGTTTGCCGGGGTAAAAAGGATCAAACAAAATCATCTCGTTGGTGGAATACAGGTAATCCTGTCGGTTCATTTGCTCATCACGATCAGCACCAGCCCAGTTGAAGATAAACGAATCCAAAGTTTGGGGGATGAAAAATCTTGCAAAAACTATGTGGCCAGTCATGTGCGTTCAAAGGTTGAACCTATTATGAGGGTCCATTTTCTCCATGTTGAGGTACGAACTCCCATTTTTCTTCAAGGTGGAAATCATCTTCCTTCCTTTGTGGTGGCTATTTACTTTAGGACCAATTTTTTGATTTTTTTTTAGGACATCCCAGTAGAGTCGTCAGTAAATCATACCATTAGATCTGATCACAAACACAGGAAGTCATACCAAAATTGATATGATTTGGGATGTGTTTCCCTTGTGATGTTGATGTGAAAGTGATTTATTTTTCTGTGTCAGAATTTCTGGCCATGCACCTTCCCAGACTTGAGCAATGGGGCACCTAGTTGATTGGGTGATATAAGGGATGAAAATCCTTCTTAACTCTATAGTGGCTTGGCTTTGTTGAAGGGGTCTACTTCAACCCTACTATATGAAATTGAACTTGGATTTCTTTTTTAACTGCGATTGGTTGTAGGAAAAGATGTTTTCATGTACTTGGATGGGACATCTTCATCACTAAATCACAGTCTCTTCCAAAAATTGCGGGGCGTAACCATGTGTTATGCTCATAAGCAATCTATTTCCAGCCTACATAAACTAACAATAAAATCCTCTAGTCAATGGCCTTTCACTGAAAGGTGTTGCAAATTCGAAAGTATGGCAACGGCGACTTTGAAAGTATGGCAACAGGACGACTCAAGCAGGCGTTGGTGGAGCTGTGCCAAGTGGTTTGGTGCTTCAAGCAGCTGCTGGCCACGAGGTGGATTTGCGACACTGCCCTGATTCAGCCAAACGATGTTGCTCCTGCGCATCAAGGTCATCGACCAAAATGTCCTCAGCAAGAAACCTCGACGCACTGTAATGCGTGGCATCACACAGACATTTAAAGAAGCTACGACTACGCATCCGTGTCACCACACTCTCGTCCGCACTGTACCGAGACACCTCACGTTTTCCCAGAATCTCAGAAGGAGATCTGGTTGGCATAGCGCGAGCCCAGTCATGGGACTCACAATAGAACCCTTGACTGCAAAAAGAGGCATCTGCTTGGTCGCATTTAATGGTGGAGTCGGCAGACCGCCAAGACACTACGGCATCGGCGACTGGCTGAATGCGACAAGCTCGCCATCGTCTCCATAGACAACGAACGACGCCCATGCGTCACAAATATCAAGAACAGATCGCCGCTCTGTGTCCGATAGGCCAATACAAATGTCCACGGGGCCGCACGGAGGCCTTCTCCTGAGGTGTGAGGTGCTGTTGCAACCAATTCGTGTATCCTGACTCTCTGGTGATGAGTCGCTGCTTGCAAGGTTTGCCGTTTGCCATTTGCTTTATCTCTTCAACCAAAAATCCAGTAAATGGTGAGGGGGTCCGGCCGAAATTCATCATCTCACCTCCCAAAATTCCAGCAAATCTCACAAACTTATCACAAAAACAGTGCGGGGAAAGCATTCAAAATTACATCACCATCACTTGGATTTGCTTAAGACGCTTGGAAAAAAGTAAAAATGTTATCCCAAATGGTGGTTTGATGGTGCTTTACGATGTACAAAAATAAACAATCATCTTAAACAAATCCTAGATCATCAACTCAATATCATGATCATCATTATCATCAAAACCCTTGCCTTTTCGTGATAATCATCAACATCATCATTTCTCCCTTAATTGGTTAATAGAGATCCTTATGCTGATTACAATCCCCATATTCTTTGGGTAAAAAAATCCAGGGGGTATATAAAACAACCAAGCCTTTCATATAGGGGATGGCCATCCCACCTTTAATTGGAAATCCTTATAATGGGTATATAAACCCCTACTATTGGGTTGATGACCATCCCCTAGTATCTGAAAATAATAGGAGTTTAGACCCTAGCATATAAAACAACCTCAACCAACCAGAGTTTTCATCTCATGTCTCCCTCAACCCAACTGCTGTGCTACAGGGTAAGTAACCAGCCTCTGTAGCCACGTACATCACTGGACTCCTGAGTTTCTCATGGACAACAGCATGGCAATTCAGTTGATTGAAATTTTCCATATACTTCATTGCAAATCAAATAACACATGTAATTATGTATATATTTTGAGAAAATATGGTTCATGGATTCTTTTTTGATATTGAATTTTTCACCATATTTAGACTCTATTCTGAATAGAAAGATTAGTGCAAAATAGTAGTGCTATTGTCATTCTCATTTGTTTTTACTATAAATAAAATCACGTGTTGTAAAACCATGACTGGTTGGTGCTCAACCCCCCAACCAATTGCTCATTTGCTCGTCATTCAGTAGGGACATCCTGGCTGCTCATTTGCTCATCACGATCAGCACCAGCCAAATGAATATAAATATCACAAAATGTATAACCGTATAGGAAGAAATCCGGCTAACCACCTAGAATGTATCAAAAAACACCTGTAAAGAATGGGATAAACTACTAACCTCACCATCAACAGTAAGTGGTTAGCATCAACCCCATTTATAAGCCATTTATTTGGCCATTTGGAAGGGGTCCCACTAACCGATCCTGAAAGGGGACGAAAACGATCACCATGATCATTAACCGCTGAAACGTCCGTCCTGGGAGCCCATCCTCCAAGTATAGATATACAGTAGCAATATAAAATCCGTCATTTCTAGATGTATTTCCTATTGGAAAAGGCGGTTCATATCACAATGCCCTTGAATATAGACATCACAAAACCTCTAACCTTGTCATTTCTGTTTCATTTTGACCTTTTTGGAATGTTGCGATTCATGGATTGCTTTTGAGGTCCCCCACTCCGTCACCTGATGCACAAGGGCGGATGTGGAAGCGAAATCAGATCCATACGTGAAAGGACATCCTGTTCGAAAGATGCCTTGAAAATGGTTAAATCATCACTACCCCCGAAGTTTTGTGCGAGTAAATTAGAGAAATACAATGACTCACTAGCTATAATCAATGAGGATTCGTAATGATGTTGGTTAGTTAATCACTGTATATTCAATTTAAATATATGCATATGATCTGCCTATTTGTAAATTTAAACCTTTACATAGTATAAGCTCCCCAAAGTAGTGCGCTTGGGACCCTTTATACTCAACCTTGGGCACTCTTTTAACGCTAAAAAAAAACCTCATCCCGCGAAACCCTCACACCTCGCTGGAGGAGGTCGCCGAGACGTTCACCATGACGTAAGGTCCGTCCGGGTCCAAGAGATCACTGCATTGAGCCTCCACAGTGGGGGATGTTGGGGTTGTTGGGTTTGGGGGAGCTTGCTTGGAGGATCATCCCAGGACTTTGTTTCAGTGGTTAAGATTGGTTAAGAAGCATGGTTCGTTTTGGTCCCCTAACTGGGGTTGTATACGACCCTTCCAAATGGCCAAACTCACTCCGTGTCGGACAAAATCGGGGGTGATCCGATCACCACTGAAACCTCCGTCCTGGGAGCCCATCCTCCAAGTGGTGACCTGGTGGTGTTTCCCTGGCGGTTGGCACTCCCCAAAAAGAATGATGTGAAAATAGAAACACTAAGTCGCCAAATTTTCCGGGGCCAAAAAATCCCAACACAAAAAAACAACTGAATTGAATCACTAGTAAACCATCTACCCTCCAGGAAACCAACATATCCCACCATGGGAAAAGGAAAATCATTTTCAAGAATGCCTTGGTAGGGGATATGTTAGTTCCAAGGAGGGTATCAGTGATATCAATCTTCACTTATCTATCTGGGTAAGCTTTGATCATCATTCCCCAAGCCCAATGTTTTTTTGAGGCCATTTTCTTGAGTCAACCTTTCCCTTACCAATTCACCACATCTTCAATCTATTTCATCAACAATTTTGTTGGAGACTATTCGGCTTTAATAGTCAACTTCACTTCCAGGGACGTGATTGGACTTTCATCTTCTGATTCGTTTTTGACCAAACATTTCAGGTACCTAAAATGGAGGAATCCTCACCTAGACAAGCTGTATGGATACGGCGTATGTAAGGGACAACCCACCCCCAAAAAATAGCCGAAAATAAGGTGCTGAGTACCTCCATTTTAGGTACCTGAAACTCTTGGCGACGGACTTGCTGGGGGCTCCATCGCCGATGGCGCCTTCCAGTTCAACGACAAGGCCAAGCCACCACACAAGGCTTCTCTGGCTTCCGGAGTTGCCTGGGGATGGGTGGGGCTGTTGGGATGGATGATACATCTAGATCCTAACAATCTAAAATCATGGGAATCTAAACGCCTTATTAAGGGATAATGAATCTACAGTTCGCAACTGAAAATAGGAAAAATCCCAAAAGGAAACAATCGTATTCCAACCATCAATTTTCACCATTTTCCATTGAACCATGATTCTAGCTAGGAGGAAGAGTATCCTCAGCTCAGCGAGCCATAAAGTTTATCAACGGATTTCTTCAGGTTCGAACGTAAAAGGTGGGCGATAGGCAGCATATAGTACTTCATTTGTTGGCAGTGTTTTTTTTTAACGCTTGTATACAAGGTATAGTCCTTGCGCTCAGGGGATTATGTATATGTAAATATATATATATATATACATATTTATATTATGTATATGAAAATATACATATATATATACGTATGTATATATATATAATCCCTAGCACCTATTACCAAAACCAGAATAATCCTATGAGTTTATCAACTTTCCATTTCTTGGTGCGAAATGGCTGAGTGTGATATGACTACCTTCCAACATGGCTGGGAAAATACACATCTTCAACAGGAAATACATCGACTCTTTGATGCTTCATTTTCCAGCCAGCCATGTTACCAGGGTGACGGCCTGTTTTGAATGTGACATGAGGTTGGGATAGTAGGCGATTCCCTGAAAGTAGTGATACACTCCCTGGAACGAAAATCCGAAACAGTTGAAAATAGGCCTGACCCCAAAAGGAGATTTTACCATTGATTTTCAGGTGCGAAAATATTAGGTTCCGAGGGGTTTAATCCCAGCAAAATTCTATTTCCTCAGAAGTTGGAAGTGCGTGTATAGTGATAGGATAAATAAACCACTAATTATGGTTGATTTCGTAACCCCTTAATACAAGGGTGTCCGTGGAAATTAGTACAAGTAACTAGTTAGTCAGTTGGCTAAAAACCTATTTACGGGACGTATCCAACCCACTTATATAGGGGGGGTTATATATAATCCATGTACTAATTAGGCTTCATTTAACTACCTTGTGAATTTGGTGGAGCTAAAGAGCCTCAGAATCCTCAAAATTCCATAGGGTAGTTAATAAGCCCTTAATAAGGCCCTTAGATTCCCATGATCATAGATTCCCTGGGACTCCAAAGACTATTATTGTGACTGTTTTCCCCGTAAAGACCATTATTCTACTAAGGATTTTCAACTAACAAATCCAGGGGACAGTTATGTTTATCGTCTTGGACATAACTAAAGCCATGGTCAAATTTCAGAATATTTTCGAGCCAGCGGTCATCTTCGGAGAGTAACCCAAATGTTGGGCCGGCCCCCAGGTGTGTCACTAAAATTCAGACCATACAAGATCTAAATCTCAAAGCGATTTGAAGTTCCACGCACCAACCTCAACCTTCGCTGCAACAACGTTTGACGTCCCCTGGGATCGCGTGGAATGCATTCTAATGCATTCTAAAGTTCTTCGTCCTGGAATAGTTTTTTTTCTTCCTCCATAGTTTTTTTTATTTCGTCCTTCGTACTCATCCTTCACTATGCATGCACGACCCGCTACACTATGACAATTGATGAAGGTGACGGCGATGACAAGGACGAATTGCTTATCACTGTTTTCAGGGCTTCGAAAGTCCAACACTTCTGTGTTGGACATGTTTTTCCAAGAAATCATGTGGTGAAGCTGGAATGAAAAAAAAAAGGATGGATTTGTTTACGTATACGACTTGGTTATGTTCAGATCTTCTGAAGCGTTTTTTTTTCGTGTTGCCAAGTTTACGCAGATGGCATTCTGGACCCTCCCAGTACCAGACTATATCTTCCTGAGGCCTTGGAAGTGGTAATTAAACAATTTTATTCCCTAGTTGGAGGTCACTTAGCCTTTAAAAGGGTCACTTAACCATCCCAAAAAGGTCACAAAGAATTGCCGGGCCCCATACCTAAATTAAAAGCAAAAACACTTAGTGTATCTCCAAGATTCGTTTCATTTAAAATTAGGGTAGTTTTCCACTGAACCATGATTCTCTGAACAAATGAACATATAATTACTAAACCTGAATTTTTCGGGCATTTGTTGGGGAGATTCCCTTCCTAAACCACCACCATTTGAAATTAACGCGGGCACTTCACTTCACAAAGCCCATCAGCAGTCTGAAAATGCCTCTGCAGTGGTAGCGTCAGCATCACCACCTTCTACCTCAAGATGTCGGAGGAAAATCTGGTGGTGAAATGCCACAAAAATCTGTTGGTTTGCTTGGCGGGTGGGGCAACCAATGATTTTTTTTTGCAAACTTCTTGTTCTTAGTGTTTTTTCTGAAGATTTGCCACCATTACATGGAAACAAAAGTGACGCAAACAAGAAACACATCCGGAAATGGTAATACTTGGAAGGTGTTGCTTGTTAGAAAGCACTCGTTTCACTAAGCCAAAGGATGAATGGACCAGGAGATAACAGGCTAGGTGGTTGTTTCAACTTTTTAACTTTTAAGCCTGTTCGTCGCAATAGATCGTCTGACCCCAATTTTTAGGGTTCAAAAAAGAAACACCATGTAGGAAACCACTTGGATCTAGTCCCCACCCAGCAACAAACACCACCAGGGTCAAGTTGACTTACAGGGGTTTGTTTTGGTGGCGAAACAATTCGTTCCTCAAAGTGACGCTTTCAGGTCTTTCTCGACAAAGCCAGGCTAATAGCTCTTGGGGAACATGCAAATCCTGCCACGCTTCAGTGTGCTGCTTGCAGTGGTGGTTGGTGGTTGGTGATGATGATGCTGATGCTGATGCTGATGCTGATGCTGCTGCTGCTGCTGCTGCTGATGATGATGATGATGATGATGATGATGATGATGATGATGATGATGATGATGATCATGATCATGATGACGATGACGATGACGATGACGATGACGATGATGGTGATGATGATGATGATGATGATGATGATGATGATGATGATGATGATGATGATGATGATGATGATGATGATGACGCTGCTGCTGCTGCTGCTGCTGCTGATGATGATGATGATGATGATGAGGATGACGATCACGATGATGGTGATGATGATGATGATGATGATGATGATGATGATGACGACGAGGATGACGACGACGACCACGATGATGATGGTACACTCCTCAAAACTAACATCGCCTCTGAAAATAGGCCATCCCAAAAGGAAATACACCTTCCAAACGTTGATTTTCCAGGCAAGGTAATGAGGAGGAGGAGGAGGAAGGGCATGAAAGATGCATGATGAATCGATGAGCTTGTTCAAACCATGGGTAGCCAGTAATTTCCAGAAAAAAATGAGATACCAATCATTCTCAGGTTACCCAGCTGCTATTGGCAAAGCCGTTCTCTTTATATATCTGAGATTCTGAGATTGGATCGGATTCATTCAAATTGACTAGTTGCATCACTTGGATTTGCTTGGCCACGATGCTTGGAAGAAGTAACAAATACTATCCTAAATGGTGGTTTGATGGTGATTTACCATGGTAAAAGTAAAACATCACCTTAAACAAATCCAAGGAATGGGTTTGCCAGCTGGAATCTTCGCATCTGCCGATCATCACTTGGAAAAATCATTTTTTGCATTCCATCCTGCAAGTAGATACCTTACCTGGTTGGTCAGGATGCAACACGGAACCTCAATTTTTTGGATATATTCCGCAACATGTAGCCTGTATTTCATTGAAATAAGTCTTTATCATCATCAATCCACAACAAACCAAAAAGACACCATGTTGTTTCACCCCCCCGAGAAAAACGCCTGATCGCCATGAAAAACGACAACGGCCCCCCGCCGAAACCGGTTTCGGCCTTAAAGCACTCCGAGGCAAAGTCCTCCGGTCGGAATGGGATCGGGATGAAATAACCACAGGAAAACTCTTTTTTTTTTCGGCCATTTATAGGGGCCACCATAACTCCATTAAGAAACTAGTGGGGGAAAACTCGGTGCAAAAAAATGCTACAAAGATTTGTTCAGGCAAAATGGCAGCGACTCAACATTTCACCAATCGATATTTTTGCTGCAAAGTGTGTGTTTGTATTTTTTGAAGAAAAATGGGGGCCCTTTATACACAAGCCCCTGGGATACATCTAGGGGTAATTTACGACTTCAAAACCAGGATTTTTTCAAGGCCAAATTGCCAGAGTGAAACCCACTCCCTGAAAACCCTTGCAAGGAGGTGACCAAAACTGGGGTTTGAAGCAAACCCTGTTGTTTTCATAGTTTCCCCTGTACAACCACCAGCCAACTTAGATTTGCTTGCTTGGTAGTTGGAAAACATGAAAAATATTCCCAAATGGCGGTTCAATGGTGATTTACCATGGACATCACCTTGAACAAACACAAGCCAAAGGATATGATGACTCAAAACATCATCATCCCAGACCTACTTCTTTTTCCCCAAAAACAAACTTTTCCGAAGGTTGAGTCAGGTCAACATGGCTTGGTTTTCGGTGAGGTTTGGTCATTGCAATCGAGCCCCGAAAAAAAATCTCGGAAAAAACGTTAGGGGTATAGAACAAATCAATCACAACAACCACAACATGGAGGTTTAAGACCATCACTTTGTGGATGCCCCGTTTGTCGGGTGATGTTGTGTTTTATTTGAAGCCGCAAATGGGACAACGATCATATCGCAAAACCCTATCATCAAACCATTTCCAAGTTTTCAAGCCAAAAAAACACATCAGCCATTTTCGTCGGCTCCTGCCATTCTTTAGCATGCACCAGGCGTTGGCTCCGCACTAAGGAAGCTTTACTCTTGACCTTTCCGACTCGTTGCGGGTCGTTTGCGCCTTGCTGTTCGTTTTGCCTCTAGCCATAGGAGATGATCCAAATTTGACTTGCGCAGACTTTTTTCTCACATGGCTGCAAGCTGGGCCCAGAGCCGATCGTTATAAGTAGGGGCCCATAACTCCATTTATAGGGGTAAAAAAACTCCAGTTACCGAATTATAAGGCAGGGAATTGTAGGGAATTGTAACCTTCAACAGGTTCAGGAACGTAGCAAAAAATGGTGGTTTTGGCAAATAACCAAAGTCAACTGCTCACCGCACCTCTTTCAAACCCT
The DNA here is from genome assembly GCA_000507305.1 of Breviolum minutum Mf 1.05b.01. Lineage (NCBI taxonomy): Eukaryota > Dinophyceae > Suessiales > Symbiodiniaceae > Breviolum > Breviolum minutum. The sequence continues at coordinate 89,386 of DF240609.1, read as the reverse complement.
GGAGTGCTCGTTGTAGCACCTGTCATTGGTGCGGGTGAAGGGCTTACTTCGTTAGGTACGTCGGCATTGATTTTTGAAAAACATACTTCCCCAAAGAACAAACATACATCCCCGAAAACTAACATGGATACCCAGAATGATGGTTTGGAAAAGGTGGACGGTGGACTCCATTCAAATCTGGCCATTTTTGGTATCTATGTTAGATTTCAGGGGTCTTCAAACACTGGTTGGCAATGGATAATCAAGATTCATCTTTAGGTCCCTCAGTAAAATAGTGATACTCCCCCTAAAACTAACATGAACCCCTTAAAGAATGATGTTCGGACGACTACTTTCTTTTTAGTCAAACTATTAATTCTCAGGGGGGTGTACTTGCAAAAGAAAGTGACCATTTTTTTTCCCCAACAAAAATGTTTTGGTGACTTTACTGGTGGTGATTTTCATTTGCGATTGTCCCAAAACGATCAGCGTTTTTGCTATATGTCATGTCCCCCCAAAATCAGCATCACAACAAACCTAGTTGATGATTTCAACCCATTTGAAAAATATGAGTCAAAATGGGTTCATCTTCCCCAAATGGGGTTGAAACTAGAAAATATATCAAACCGTTTAAAACCATCATTTTTGAGGCCCTTAGAGGTGATAGCAAGTAACGAAGCCGGATGGGGATGGTTCGTTCAAAAAAGGTGAAGCCTTTTTGAACATATTTTTCCATCATAGAATTGGAGAATTATATGAATTTTTTACCTCACTTTGTCGAAAATTGTATGTAACCAATACTATCCTAGGCTTCATGTCAAGGAGAAAAATATTGGAGAATTGATGCTGTTTTGTGGAGTATTTGCAGTGAACATGAAACGGTCCCTTACTGTCCCCCAAAAATTCCGGCTTTTTCAGTTCAATTCTAATTACCCTCCTTGGAAACTCTCCCATATTCTCCTCTCAGTCGATGATTGTCCTTAGGAGCACCCCTACAAGTGGAGCTGTGGGCCCTTACTAAAACATTTACACTCCATTTAGCATTTAGTCATTTGTGTCATTTCACTGCTCTTCAAATCCTTCATTGCCTAGATGAATCAAAATGAAGTTTCCCAACATCACCTCCAAGACATCAGGTTCCACTTGATTCGACTTCTGTTCGGTTGTTGAGGGCACACACACGCACAGGATTATACTACCCAGAGGGATTATGATCCATTACAAGGATCCCAATTAAACGACCAGTTAATAGGATTCAACTCCCTCTTCTCCCTCTTCCAATGGACTTCAACACTTCCCTCTTGCCTGTGGCTCCGCCAAGGCCTGGCTCAGTTCACAATCATTGGTTGTCTCATGAATTGGCTGGTCAACCTACCCCTCCCCCCCTTCCCCCGAAATAAGGCCTTACTAAGGGCTTATGAAACCCCATTGGTTTCCGTTACTAAGGGCTTATTAAACTGATTGGTGTTTCATCGGTAGGTGATGGTGATGATGGTGATGATGGTGATGATGGTGATGATGGAGATGATGGAGATGATGATGATGATGATGATGATGATGATGATGATGATGATGATGATGATGATCTTTGTATCAGCTACTGATTTTTCTCGTTTTTCAGGAACAGCTTTCTGAAATTGGAGTACCTGTGACAAGAACTTCTCAAACGATGCACCAATGAACCCTGGAAAATTAACGGCTGGAACACATTGGAACCTACACATGGATCTTTAAGGAGGGTAACCATTGAAATTTCAACATGCTTGTTGCCGCTTTTTTCTTGGCGCATCGCTTTGAATGGTCCACTGATACATGGCAGTAATCAGCTGCTCTACTACTTTTGTATCTGGGATTGAACAGTTGTAAGTTGCAACTAGTCCAACTAGGAAAATTGAGGATATACTCTCCTGCAGTGTAAGAGTATCATGGTTTCAACCCATCTGAAGAATATTAGTCAAAATGGAAATCTTCCCAAAGAGGGGTAAATAGAAAATATTTGAAACCAGAACCTGGAAACTAAGATACCAGTAGGACGCTGACTCTTCAAACTGGTGTACCTGTGGGATGCATCTGAATCTATCTTATCTAGTTGGATGGAGCCCTGAAAAAACCTTCATGATGGATCAATTCCCCAAGTAGGGCTAAAAACGCAAAATACCCTATATTTTGCTCAAGATGCTTAGAAAGAAATAAAACATCATCCCCTAAATAGTGTTTCAATGGTGATTTACCATGGAAGAAAGGATCACACATCACTTGGTCATGCCCTCGATCGGCCCAACCACTTGGATGGCACTTTGAGTACATGAATGAAGTCCCGATCTTGATCGGGAGCGGCGTGATCATCCTGTTCCAGTACTGCAATGTACCTTTTCCAGACCTCCTCTAAATCCAGTCCGAAGATGATGCAGGCATACATATGGGGGTCAACTTGTGTCAACTCTGCCTCACCTTTTTCTTGTTCTTCAGGACTTGCCTGCCTCTTTCTTCAAGCGCTTACGTTCTCTTCTGGCTTGATCCCTGCGGTTTTTGCCATCTTTTCGGTGCCGCTTCCGGATTGAAGCCAAGTCAGTTGGGTCTGGATGCTGCAAGTACTCCACGGAGTTGTCTTTTTCCGAGTGGTGGCAGAGTCCAACAAGTACTCATGCAGGGATCGAGAAGGTGCATGGCTTCAAGATGTCGATCACCTCCTGATTCAGATGCGCGTGTTGGCAGAACGGCTTCTTCCAACGACATGTTTGAAGTTCTACGCACACCGAGGAGAAGTCCATGGAGGGGTGCTGCTTACATGATCGCTATCACGCACTGGAAGTTGGGTCCGTGCTTCGCAGTGACCTCCAACTAGGGGATAAAAAGGTCACTTGGAATCACGTGGTACCCTTGGTACCCTTAATACGAACCTCATATACACCTTATAGTGGGTATTTATTGGGTATATCCCCTTTTAAAGGGCTCCTTGGGGGGCTAAACAGCTAGGGTACCATCCCGAGGGTACCATCATTTTGCCAATGATACTATCTTATTGACGTTTTATTCACCATCTGAGTCCTCAAATTGGATCGAACCCAAATTTCCAAAACTTTTGGGGGTCAAAATTCCAAGAAAAAAATCTGCTCTGACCCACCGGCTAGTCATGAGTCTGGTTTTACGGTTTATAAATACTATACATAATTAACTTCACATATACTAGCTGGTGGTTTCAACCCATCTGAAAAACATTAGTCAAATTGGATCATTTCCCCAAATAGAGCTCAAACAGAACAAATCATTGGAACCACCACCTAGTCCAAGTCGACCAATTCATTACATGGTCTTGAACCGAAAGAGACCAATATTTTCGTAATGATGAATTTCATCCACAATTCCAATGGGGACATCATCTTTTAATCGTCTTTGACTTACAGGGTCTTTGGGTATATATATATATATGATTTATATATGTGTTTACAAAAGTTTAACAGCTCTTTCCTGAACATCTACCTACCCAAAAGGAAGGCTTGTTTTCCAACCATAGTAGATTTTTCAGGGGTAAACTCGCTGTTAAACTTCTGCGGTGCAAAATATCAAAACTGAACTCCGTTGACCACACATCATCGGAATTGAAGGGGCACCCAATCATGGCACCCCCTTCCAGGAAATAGCCGGCCTTATGAAGGAGTTCTGAACCATCTATCATCCCTTAATTGAACCTGGAACATGTCGAAATGGAGCCTTCAAAATAGGAGATACCGAGACATAAATTCCCATGCACACAAAAAACTCACGAGCCAAAACATCAAAACTCTTCCCCATCCGCCCAATGAGGGAAGACACCTGTAGCTCTTCACTACCATGGCTTCGTAGACATTCAGCTAAGACCTCAAAGAAGTGAGAGACTTGGAGGATGGGCTTCCAGGACTTACGTTTCAGTTGTTAGGATCACATCCATTTTTAAGCCATAAAAAGGCTTATTTGGAAGGGGTCCCCACAACCCGATCCTTAGGGGACTTATTAACCATGGTTATCGCAACGATCGTTAGCAAGTTGCGAGATTTCATCCTGTTATGGGCGAATTCCAGCCAACTTCCAGGGGGGTAATTGTAGTTTTAACTTAGTAACTATAGTTGCTAGGTATCAATTTTGTGCTTTCAAGTACATTTCATTGTACTGACTGCTTGGCTCATAAGGATTCCTCATAATGATTTGGTGCAAAAAAACATATAGCTGGGCAGGAATTCATTCCCACAATGCAAAGAAGCATTTTTCCAAAGGAGGAATTCTGAAAAAAAACCTGCCCCATCCATGACATCCCCTTCACATTTTCCCAAACAATCACATCCTGGACGGGATGGGGATGGCCCCCTTAACCACCCCTATCAAAACTACCACCAGAAACATGGGTTGGTAGTCGGCCTCAGACAAGCAAGTGGCTTCCTAACTACCCTTGTGGCAAATCGCACAGGAAGGCCATGAGGAGGTGCCGGACCATTTAATATTTGTCATTGTGACTGTCCCTGATTCGGACTCATGGCACGGACCTAGCAATAGTTCCGTGGCAGAAAGCGACCTTGTTGATCAGCCACCTCGCGGAGTCGCCTCATGCACTCTGAGTGGAACACATGTCCGCAAGGCGGACACGTGTTCTCATTTGGATGATGGGATTATCTGCGAGGATTTTCCGACAGTCATTGCCTTCTACGGCGGCGTGAGGCCGAAGGCAATGTGTCCAAGAAAGAGCCAAGGCGTCAGGAAGATGATGAAATATTACCAACCCCATAAGATGGAGGAAAAGGTTCGCCAGCTACAAGTAGGGGCCCATACCTCCTATAGCTATAACTCCATTTTTTTCCGGATGAAATAACCCCGGTTACCCATTCATAAGGTCATTTGTAGGGGTGAAGTCACTCCATTTATAATGATCGTATGGGCCGCATTTTGCAACAATGTGAGATTTTTCGACTCAACTTACAGGGTCACAACATTGCCACAGATTTGCTGTATTGTTTAATCCCTCTCTTCATATCCCAGATACTCAAGGTATCCTGTAACCACCTAAACTACCCAAATGTAGGTAAATAGACCACACATTCAGCATCCATTCAATGATCCCTCTATTGTGAAACCCTGGCAAAAATGGACGGTTCTCCCGCTTTCAACTCGTTTCGTGCCAGTAGCAATTATAAACATTAAAATTCCATCGGGTTTCGGATACCAACCAACGGCATCATACTGATACCAAAAGCAGCTGTAAAACAACATACCGATAAACAACTTTCATATTGAACTATATTATATCTTGACTATCTCAACTATATCGCAGCCCAACCGGATTTCCGTCATTAAAAAATACTACGCAAGCTCTCTTCAAACACTCATGCCTTTGAAAATTCATTGACACAACACTTTTGCACGAAAGCACCAAGAAGGCTGTCCCAACCCTGAGTCTCCGGGCCAACAGATTCCCTGGCGCCTCGTCAAAACGTTTGCCCATCCGGCAGGAAAATCCCGGTTCTTGGGGTAAACAACCGGGTTTCGAGGCCGTGGAAGGGAGAAAGTTTCGAATTCCAAACGGTGGGTAAATACCATTTCTACAGTGGGAAATATGTTTCTTCATCATCGGAAAAGACCGGTTGTTTGAACTTTGAACGAACAAAAGAAAATCATAGAAAATCCAAGGTAAACCCAAAGCAAACCCCATCAAGGTCCACTTACCGCTGGTCGTTTTGGGTTTCAGCCGCGGTTCAAGTCCGTTCGTTCAAACGCCGCCTCTCGACAGACTTCATCCACCACGGATACCTGGCGGGAGAGCCCAAAGCTGCCAAAGGGGTTGCATCAGAAGAAACCTTTACCCCAGAGTTTTTCACCATCCAGCATTGTCCCTTCATCCTTCAAAATAAGGCCCGGTTATTTTCTGGGTTTAGGTGGCATTTGGGCTTGTTTGATGCTTGGAAAAAGTGAGCCAAACAGATTCTCCCAAATGCTGAAAAATTAGTGATTTACCATGGCAGGAAATAGTTAAAAAAACACCTTAAACAAATCCAAGGGCATGATTTTTTTTTCAAAGATGTCGTTACCCTAAGAATCAGATTTTTTAACTCCCTCAAAAAGTGGCGGGGCCATTTTGAGGATCCAAAAAAAACACCCCTGCTAAAAACCGATTCAAACACACCCATCTTTAATTGGATCCGGTCCAATGACTGATTCTTAAGAAAAACAAGACAACACTGTTTTGAAAACACCAGTCATTTGATGAACTCCATCAGTTGGCATGAAATATTACCAACCCAAACAATGCACCAGTATCAACGGGAAATCCACCCAAAGTATCCAAAAGCATTGAACATCAACTTTGATTCCCCCCAAAAAGGGTTGGCATTACCCACCAGAAGTTTAACATAGCCCCTGAAAATGGATGGTTGGAAGACTGACTACTTACCTTTTTTGGGAGGGTAACTTTTCAGGGGCGATGTTAAACTTCTGGGGTGTAAATGATCCCTATCCATTCCCATCAACGTTTTGACCCAAAACTTCAGCACCTTGCGTTGTCCTGGTACCAACATGCAGCTTCCAAAGCACACGTCAGGCGTCTCATTGGGCGCCTTGCCGTCGCGCTCCTCCGGGAATCCAGGTGGTCAACCTACCTATCCCCCAAGGTAGGTACCACCCCCACCCAGAAACAAGGGATTAATAGCCGGGCATTAAGGGAAACCAAGGGCTAAGGGAAGCACTTAGAAGAAATTTTGCTGTTTTTGTGTTTAGGTTGGGGTTGATACCATGATTTTTTTCATTTGTGTGGTGTTCAAGAACATATTTTGAGTTTAAAGGATTCAGAAATTCAAATAGAAAGCGTGGGTCCTTTTTGAAAAGAACAAACTGCAAAACAGAACAAACAAGTTGAACTTGACGTCTTTTGCCTATTGGGATCGTGTGTTCATATGTCATGTCATGTTCATGTCTGAAGTGTTAAAATAAACTGCCTAGGGCCTAGAGCTATATTGGGGGGCTATCCAAACTAGTCCCTAGAATTGTTGATGAAATAAACCTTTACTAAAACATTCAAAAACTAGTCTGGACTTAACGACTTCCCGGGTTAACATACACTAGCTTGATATTTTTCATACGTGGGTGAAATGAGTAGTGGTAATTACCATTAATTATCAGAGCTCGGACCATTGCGTGCTCCAAAAATCCACAGCAAACAAAGGCCACAGTTTGAGTACGCAAAAACACCTGTAGATTGTCATTTTTTCGGGAACACTGGCATTACCCGTTGGGTGATGTATGAAGAGTAGTTCCTCTAAATCAGCATTTTGTAGTCAAAAAAACAATGTGAACCACAAAAAACCCTGTTCCTTTCCACTATGCTGGTTGTTGAATAGGGATCCTGGTTTATCATGATTCGATCCCCACAGGACTGGGTAGTATATCCCCGAAGTAACCTAAACAAACCCTGTGTTGTGGACAAGAGAAACATTCCCCCTGGAAGTCAAGTTGACCATTAAAGCCGAATAGTCTCCCCAGTATTCTTGATGAGATCAATCAGTAGTGAAAACATCATGGTTGTTTTTGGTTCAAGAACACTTATTTCTAATGGTCGACTTGGACCCCCATGCCATTTCTTGGGGCACCTTAGGGCATAAGAAAAAAAACACAATAAAAATGAGGGACAAAACAAACAAACCACCAAATCTTTTGAAAAAAAACTGGGCCCCTCCCGTTGTTTTTGGTTGGTTCAGCAAAAACCCGAGCCATCATCACAGCAACACCACCAACACTCCACCATGCATTTCATCGTCCTGCGCACGTTTCTGGCTCATCACCTGCCCTCGCCGAGAATCTGCACGGTTGGCCAATTGAAACCAACGATATCCAGCCTGGCACATGGTGGTGGCAGCAACTGGCACGGCAAAAAAAACGTCTACACCCTGGTAAACTGACATAGGGATGGAAAATGCACCCTTTGAAGATGCATTTCCTATTGAAAAAAAGAGCTATCCGATTGCTATGTTAGTTTACCAGAGGGTAAATCTCAGGTAGTATGGATTTTATGAACATTTTCCTTTCTTGAATAACATTTTGGTTTGAAATCATCGACATGGAGGTTTATCTCAAAGTTAGAAAAAACAAAATTCCAGTTAGGTTTCTTACCATAAGATCTGCTGAAAGAAACCAATGGAAAATTCATCGATCCTGAACCGAAGGCTCCCGATTAAAAAGGACATTTAGATATTCCCCCAGCTCCCTTCATCGCTATTTTTCCTTCCAAGCACTCAACTAGTACAAGGATTTACCTATCAAACATGTTTTTTTTTTCCCTCTCCTTAGGAATCAACCGTGGCATATTCTCATATGATGCTGCTTAGGGTGATGATGAGCAAAGGGTGTCCTTCATCACCTCCAAAACGCATAGTCTTTAGGTTCCGTAAAACCATTCTCAGGAAGTGAAGTGAGCCAGGATGCCAGGATCCCTTAAGGGTATGTTGGAAACTTTTCTTTTTGGATTTTACGCAGGAAAACGGTGACGGATATCCGGGTTTCTTAAGGTCTTCGGATCGAAGATGTATCTAACATACAAGAACCAGGTGATGGGGTTGAGCCTGGGTTAAAACCAGATAAAAACAATATGTATACATCATATTGATGGATAATTGTGTACAAATAACTAGGAACCAGGATATCCAACATAAGGAACTGTCTAAATTTGTGGGGTTGATCCTGGGTGATTTCCAACATCAACGAACAAACCAGCGACGGGGAACCCCCTCTAGAGGCTTCTATGATGTTTTTGGGATGTTTTGCATGTCAAACAGCATTCTTAAAGAAAGGATGCACACATCCTCCTCTACAGTTTTTCATGATCCCAAATTCAGAGTTTTGATTGAAATTCCCTCCAGGAATCTGAACCACTAAGTGTAGTGATAGAATATGGGCAATGACTTCTCCCACCTTCCACCACGGTGGTTGGCACCTGTTTGAAAGGTTTTTCGGCCTCCTTGTCCAACAACATCTTTCCATCCTGTTGGGAATTTTTCGACCACTTTCGCAGGTGGATTTGTTGTTTATGTGAGCTTGCTTCACCTCCAAATATCGAAAAAAAAACATGTCGGGATGCAATTCTCAACCTCCCAGGATCGGTTGTGGCAGGTGCAGATTCAAAGAGAAAGTAAAGCCGGGTGGTGACTGAAATCCTAGGAGAGAGGGAGCACCTAGCACAGATTGTATCTTCGGCGTATCTATGGCCGACACTGGAAAGTGAAGATTAGTCAAACACCCTTTTTTGTGTTTATACATATTTGTTGTTTGACTGCCAGTGGCTTTGGCATACACCCGATTGATTTCTCAAATGCTAACCACTAAAGTGTGCTTTCTTCTTTCCGCCGCTCAAGTCCTGTAAAGGATGATGTACACTCCCTGAAACTAACAGTTCGCACCAGAAAATAGGGTTTCCCTAAACGGAAACTAGTCTTCCAACCAGTCTTTTCTTTTAACTATGTTAGTTTCAGGGTGATGTACTCATGTTAGATTTAAGCTTCCTGTTGAAAAAGGAGTGTCCCCAAACATATCCCCAGACATTTTTGCGATCAATGCCTCAGCACCAACATTCAACACAAATTTCACTCCCGCAAAAAACACATCCAAACATATCATCACCCCAAAAAACCTGGTTGTAAGGGTGAGAAAAAATAAAAACATCATATCCCCAGGTACCTGGTGATTATTCCATAGAAAAAAAATGAAACTAAACTCAACTGCCATTTTGTCCTCATCACCCTAATATTTGGATTTGCTTGTTCGGCTTGGGGAAAGTTCCAAGAATGTTCTCCCAAAAAGTAGTGAAAAACGGTGGTTTACCATGGTAAAAAGTAACACATCACCTTAAACAAATCCAAGAAGAGTAGTCGCAGAAGCTTCCCAGACTCGCAATGCTTAGGCCTCTCACGTGCGTCGCCGATGATACTCGAGACCCATCAGGAGCCTTTGTCTCTCTGGCAAAATCCTTTCCCGTATAACATGCAGTCTTTTTTTGTCTGCGTGAGGCGAAAGACGTGCCATTGTCGAAGCCCTTTGCTTCCTGAGCAGGTGTTTCTGGAAACAAGATTTCGTGCACTTGTGGAAGTGATTCTGAATGATCAGGAGTCAGCAATCATCAGCCAACATCTTCTGGAACTCCAATCAGTGACATGTAGCTCCAACGGCAATGCTTGTGGTCCAGAGATGGGTGATGTCCCATCGGAACTCCGTTAATAGCAGACCCGCGTCCAAGCAATTCAAGCTCCGAACTAGATGCTTTAAACAAAACTATTTAGTCCATATGCACCTCGCCCAAAGGGCAATAAAACCATCATCTGGACATAAAAACTCGGCATTTGAAAATTGGGTGACAAGTTCTCCACGAGTTGATGGTGGTGGGAAGACTATCCCATGACTATCCCCAATAAGGAGATTTGACCAATTGCCCTCCTTGAAACTAACTGCGAGTGCAAGCCCGGTTCAGATGAAATTTGCTATTGGGGCATTTTCGGCCTATTTTTAAGGGGAGATTTTCTTGCCTCGCTTCGTTTGGGCACACCTTCGATTTTTTTTGGTGAAAACAAAGGGCGTTTCGAAGAAAAATGCTTGGTGGTTTCAACCCATCTGAAAATATGAGTCAAATTGGCTCATTTCCCCAAATAGGGATGAAAATAAAACATTCTTTGAAACACTTGGGACTTGGCTATCTGGAAATATTCCTATACCAAGAAAAGCATTCAGAGAATCCGTTCCTCCAGGGTGATTCAAGCCGTGAACCCTTTTATCCCCGGATCGTTGGAGGTCACGTTGAACCGACCTTTGAAGAAGTCACGCATACCCCCTGGTAAACTAACATAGCTGGCTGGAATATCCCCATTTTCAAGAGGAAATACATCTTCAATCCGGGTCTATTTTCCAGCCAGCGATGTTAGTTTTATAGATTGTAACCATCCCAAATAAAGGTCACCTTTGCAGAATTGCCAGGTTGTTACATTCCATGTAATACTGGTTGGTTGATCCATTATACTACTGGTTGGTTGATAGGGATCCCAAAATGGCTATCAAAAATCTTGTATAGATGGGTAGTATAATCCATAAAATGGCTGCTTTCATTTCCATTTCTGTTTTGTACCCCCTTCCCCCCTTCCTTTCCATCCCCATCCCCCCAATTTCGTTGTGTTTTTCCCATCCCCACTCCTGTGGTGTGTACCAAAGGGTGATTCGGATCGAACCTCGGTAGTGAAATGGGATGGAGGGCCCCCTAGCTGTTGAACTGCTTCAAGGAGCCCTTTAAAAGGGGGAAGCACCCCAATAAAAAGCCACGATATAAGGTGTATATGGGATTGATTTGTTGAGGGTACCCATCTTGAAGGGTACCACCATTTTCCCTATGAACATGGATCCTATTGGTTGTATAATTATTCCTCAAACCTGGATTTTTGCAGTCATCCATCATCCCTGGGCATCCAGATTTTGTCTCTTGAGGTTTGGGGTACATTTTAGGTAAACAGGTGAATAGGAAGGTATTTGCAAAACCAAACAATTACCCTCCCTGAAACTAACATAGGCCCTGAAAATGGATGGTTGGAAGATTAATTTCCTTTTGGGAAGGCCTAGTTTCAGGGGTTATGTTAGTTTCAGGGAGTATAAATGTTTGTTGAGACTCAAAACCAGGAGGGGCCCGGAGTGAAACACCCTTACTTCAAAAAAGGGTTTTCAACTCAACTCGTGACCTCCACCGAGCCACTTGGACTTTCTTGGATTGGGTACAGTACTTTGCCATGGCGACTTTTTGGAGCCCGAATTTTTAGGGAAGTGACCCTAGAGTTCAAGAAGATGCCCTGGAGATTTTTGGTTTCAAAACGAACAAAATCCCACCCTTCACCAACCACCACCCTTTTCAGAAACTCGAAAAACCCTCCGAACCCCAAATTAGCTGGTCCTTGGCCTTTCTTCAGGATTTTTGAGGTTTCATTCAGATTCTTGTGACAAAAGTCAATTGTTAGCAATTTCCCCAAGAATCGTGAATAAATAGACGCAGTGAACCATCAAACATCCACCAATAATTATTGGGGGTGAAGGATTTTCCCAAACATCATTCCAAAAAAGTGAATGGAAACATCATCCCCAAGCATCGCGATGCTTTCAAACATCGTAGAAAGGATCAACAAAAAGATTGATAAACATATTGAATCCTTTTTTGGCCCGGAAAACAGCAAACACACCAAAAAATCACTACAACATGTTCCAAACTTTCAAAAATGTTACCCCCCCTGAAAACTAACATATCCCCTGAAAAATTGATGGTTGGAAGATGACATATCACTTTAAACTGATCCCTTTTCAGGGAACGTAATGATTTTCGCAAAACTAAATGCCAAACAACTTGATCCGGTGAGGAACATTCCAAAAAAAGGATCACCTTTTTGCTTCACGAAAAAGTGAACCAAACAAAGTCAAGGCATCAAGTCGAAATCGTCCCATGAATTGGGGATTTAACAAAAAATCCCCAATATAAATCAAACTCCAAGTAGCTTGCATTTGCGACTGGCAAAAACGATGCTTGGAAAAAGTGAACCAAACATATTCTCCGAAATAGTGGTGAAAAGATGGGGGATGAATCCCATGGTTTTCCATTGAGTTTTCCATCCGTGAAAAAAATCACCAAACAAAAACAAATCCAAGAACCACCATTGTGCCTGAATAATCACCAAATAAATGTCATATTTCCCAGCAAAATTGCCCAACAAAAAGAAATCCAAGCCAGGTACTGATGGGCATTTGAAAGACTTGAAGTCTCAAACTTTCCAACACACCTGGCAATTTTCAAAGGTGAAGGGTGCCCCCGGGTGGGGCGCTGACAAGGTTGTGTTTTTTCTGGCATACAAGGGGATTGGGGCTCTCTGGCCTGCCTGTTTGAAAAAGAAGCCATTTGGGGGCATATATAAATCATTTCCAGGAAGAATTTGTAGAGGTGTGAGTTTTAATTTCGTGAACAAACAAAAGACCACGTGGAGGTAGATGGAAGATCATTGGATCATTGTGGTCACCCAAAGTCAATGAGGTTCAACCATCGTCCCATACAATGAGTGAATCTATGTGGATCATAAAAATCCCTCCAAAAACTACACACCCTCAAACGACGGCAAAAAAGAAACCATTCAAAAAATATTTAGACCCAGCAACACTTTTTAAGCATTTCTTGCATTTGGTCTCCACCGCCCCCCCCTCCAAATCTCTGCAATTTTTTTTTGTTCACCCCGACAGGGCGTCATTGACAGCACCACACGCACCAGCGCAGCCAACGTTGGGCCACGGTGCGGAGGCGGTGCCGTGCATGGTGCGCATGACGCAGGTGTTGCAAGAAGTCGGGAAAGTCCTGGTGGCAGAAGGGAGGGATCTTACACTTCCTAAAGCTAACATAGGCTAATCCACCAAACCCCCCCACCTAATGTACTCCCCCCTCAGAAATAAGGGTTTAATAAGAAACTAATGGTTCATAAGCCCTTAATAAGGCCTTATTTCTGGGGGGAGGGTAGGCTAGGTGGGGGTAGGTGGACCAGCCATCAACAGTAGCACCTAAAAATGGATAGTTGGTAGGCGACATTAATTTTCGAAAGATCCATTTTGAGGGGCGAACTGTGGGTTGCAGGGAGGGTAGATTGGCTTTTTTTCATTCGTTGGGAAAAACACCAACCATCGATGTTTAAGGTGGCTCAAAAAAATGAATATTTCGATGTGCGACTTTGGCCAGTGGAAAACAAGTGAAGAAAAAACACATGGAATTTGCTAAATGGTGAGTTAGATGGTGATTTAGGAACATTTGACGAGTTGGTGGTTTTTCCCCATCCCTTTGGAAATTATTTGCGCAAGTCCTCAGTTTTTACATGATTTTTCCAGCATTTTTGTGGGGTAGAAATTTCAATGAAACCTCGGTGGTTGTGATTCCCATGGTAGAATGTAAAGACATGACAGAAAATTGAGGGCTGGAGCCTGAAAAATCACCTGTTTTGAAAAGGAAAAACCATCTCCATTTTTGGGCTCAAAATGTTGATGTTCCAGGGTGTAAACAACGTCAACAGATCAACACATGGAAAAATTCTCCAAAATCTCTACTCCCTCGAAGAAAAAGCTACACATCTGTCAACGGAGCTACTTTTCTTAAGGATTTCTGACTTCTTAAGGCTTTCCTTATGGGACGGGTTGTCCATCATCAGCGATGACTACGCTTCCGTTGAATTCAAACTCAGTGGTGAATATTCAACTTGGATTTGCTTGTTTGATGTTTGGAAAAAGTTCAAACAATATTATCCCAAATGGTGGATTCATGATGAATCCCATGGTACAAGCCGTACAAAAAAACAAATCCAACTAAATCAACTGCCAATTTTCTCCCACATTTTTCCCATCCCTTTTGCCTGTGGCAATTCCAAGCTTTTGGGCAAATGCTGGCCAACTGCGTCTTCCTTGGGTTTTGGGTGTCAACACCATTGGTGGCCGTTTTTTTTCTTTGCTATTTCCCACAAGAGTAGCTCAAGAGATCTGGTGGCACAAAAAAACGTCACCAAGAACACTTGGGGGCTGAAAACATCGACAAAGCGACGCTGGCAAACTTCAAACTCGTCCCTTGCGATCCTTACAAATGGAGTTATGGGGTCCCAAAAAAAATGGCCGAAAATAGATGGGTTTCACCTGGGGTTCTTTCACCCCCGATGCATGGAGACCATGCTTGGATTTGCTTGTACAGTAAGATGCTTGGAAACAGTTCCAACGACAATATTCTTCCAAATGGTGGTTTGATAGTGCTTTACCATGGTAAATTAAAAAGTAAAACAGCACCTCAAACATGTTGGTGGATGGATGGCATTTCTCCTTTTTAAAAACTTATTTTGAGTCACCCGTCACTGTTTGCATTGTTGGCCCCAATTTTTGGTGGCCGTTTTTTGAAAAAACCTTTCGATTTCTGTTGGACTCGAAAGGCTTGTCATGGAAAATTTCTTGTACCCCCTTATCGTAACCCCACCTACAATAGGCACTATTTGTTGATATCCTTGTGTTAACTAGTGTGGGGTTACATGTTGGGGCCCCAACGGCCCAGAAATAAGGGTTTAATAAGGCCTTCTCAAGGGAACCCACTGGTTAATAAGCCCTTAATAAGGCCTTATTTGTTGGGGGGGGTACGTCAAAAAGGGTTGGTTGACCAGCCATGATTGTTGGACTCAACAGGCTTGTCCCAAGTCTCCAAGGGCTTGAAGTCGTTGACCAACACAGCCAAATCCAACGCCAACCGCCTCGAAGAACGTGTCGGTCCGAAAATTTTTCGTTTTTTCGTGGTGGGAAGGAAAAGACAGGTTCCCTGGGAAGTCAAGTCGACCATCAAAGATAATAGTCTCCAATTTTGGATGATTAAAATTCCCAAACCTTGAAAACAAAGTCGACTTGGCGAAATTACCTTTCAGGGGTTGATTACCATCATTTGAAGGTGTTGTTTAGACCCAAGGAACATTCACCAGAAGCCTTTCTGACCGGGCAAATCACTGTGCAAATTAAAGGTATTTTGGGAGGGCATTCCCTTACTAAAGCACCACCATTTGCAAGAACTCCATAACCAGCAGGCGGTTTGGTTCGCTGTAATTTGAGCCACCCTTTGAAAACCACCAGGTATGTTTTTTGTACAAATAATTGAATTTTGAAATATTGCCATATGGGATATCTTCTCCTCCCTCTAGTATTTTCAGATTCGCTTAAGATGTTTGCACAAAAATAAAAAAGTATTATCTCAAATGGCTTTGTTCAAAATGGGATGACTCCCATGGTAGAAAGGATCAAACATCGCCTTAAGCAAATCTAAGTGAGCCACAAAAAAAAACTCCTACTTTCCATTGAATCCTGGCCGTTTAATAGGGATCCTTATGCTGGCTTGTTATAATCCCCATATAACTGGATAGTATTATCCCCTATAGTAACCCTAAACAACCAGGGACCATCATTTTCCATTGCTCAAGTCGTGTTTTGTTTGCAAGACACTGTCGCAAACTGCGCAAGCATGGGATTTCCAGCAACTGTTGCGGATCCAAAGACCTCAGATTTCCGAAAGTTCCCGGCCGGAAAAACATAATTTCACGAAGAAAAACCTTGCAAAGCTCATGCATTTTATACAACGTGGGCCCAAAACCCAGCTATAAGCAGGATTGTAACTCCACTTCAAGGGGTTAATTATAACCCCAGCTGCTCACTTTAAGGCCATTTATAGGGGGTATCACTGGATTAATGGCCGGTAGGGGACCATCTTATTTGGAAATCTTGTTCAGAATTGTCCAGAAGTAGTTTCCCCTACTTGCGGACCCCATGCATGATGAAAGAATCTGCCACACAACGCCAAGGTACATATTTTTGGTTAATGTCGCCAGCACTTCCTGGCTGGTGAGGCTACGGATTGTCATGGGATTCTGGTACAAACTAACAGCCAAAGCTCCTGAAAATAAGCCATCCCCAAAAAGGAAACAATCGTATTCCAACCATCCATTTTCAGGTGCGAGCTGTTAGTTTCAGGGAGGGTATGTTGCTTTTGTTTTGTATATTTTCTATAAAGACGATTGGGATTCACCAGTCCATATTCGGTCCAAAATTGCACTCGGACAGGTGTTTTTTGCTATCTGCATCATACTACTTTACGGCCCCCGAAATCTAACGTAGATACCAAAACTGATGGCTCGGAAAATGTATCTCCTTTCAAGCATGGCTATTTTGGTTATCGATGTTAGATTTTACGGGTGTAATCGGTATACAGGAACCCTTCATGAAATGGGAGTATTCTTACCCAATAAAGGATCGTTTCCCTTTGCCAGCATTTTTCAAGGTGTTCACTAGCTGGCTTCGTTTCAGGGAGAACACTCCTACTCGAAGAACCCTCCCAGGACTTGTAAGTGGCTATATAGCTATGGTTGGTTTTCGTCCACTAACTGGGGCAAATTTCCCATTGGCTGCCTTGCTCTTGAGAATGGTCCAATTACATGTACGGGCCCTACGGGCTCTACGGGCCCTTACGGGCCTTACGGGCCCTTACGGACCGTACGGGCCCTTTACGGGCACTCCGGGACCTACGGGCCCCTAGCAACAGTCCAGAAACTGACTTCACCATACATGTTGTAGTCATTTCTCTTTTCCTCCCGTTACTGGCCTTACAAATTCGCCATCGGCAAGAGTTGAAATTTTTATGTGGACCACTTCGACATTTGACAGTTCCGAATCAAAAAAGCTTAGGTAAGAAACTTCCGAGTTACAGAGCTTTCAAAACAGCAAAGTAACTGATCAGTAAAGAAACAGTTCAGTAAAGTAACAGCTCAGTAAAGTAACAGTAAAGTAGCAGCTCAGTAAAGTAACAGTTCAGCAAAGTAACGGCTTTACTCAAGTAACAGTTCAATAAAGTAACAGCTCCGTAAAGTAACAGTTCAGTAAATAACAGCTCAGTAAAGTCACTGCTCAGTGAAGTAACAGCTCAGTAAAGCAACAGTTCAGCACAGTAACAGTTCAGTAACGTAACAGTAAAGTAGCAGCTCAGTAAACTAACAGCTCAGTAAAGTAACAGTAAAGTAAGAGCTCAGTCAGTACAGTGCCAGTTCAGTAACNGCTCAGTAAACTAACAGCTCAGTAAAGTAACAGTAAAGTAAGAGCTCAGTCAGTACAGTGCCAGTTCAGTAACGTAATAGATCAGCAACAGTTCAGTCAAGTAACAGCCCAGACCAGTTCAGCAAAGAAACAGTTTAGTCAAGTAACAGTTCAGTAGAGTAACAGTTCAGTAAAGTAACAGCTCCGGAAAGTAACAGTTCAGTAGAGTAACAGTTCAGTAACAGTTCAGTCAAGTAACAGCTCAGTAAAGTAACAGTTCAGTAAAGTAACGGCTTTACTAAAGTAACAGTTCAATAAAGTAACGGCTCCGTAAAGTAACAGTTCCGTAAAGTAACAGCTCAGTAAAGTAACAGTAACGTAGCAGCTCAGTAAAGCAACAGCTCAGTAAAGTAACAGCTCAGTAAGACAACAGTTCAGCACAGTAACAGTTCAGTAAAGTAACAGTTCTGTCACTTTTCGTGGCAGGCACAATATTTGGTGATGTTGCAATGTCACTTTTCGTGGCAGGCGCAGCATTTGGTGATGTTGCTGCGCCACTTTTCGTGGCAGTCGCAATATTTGGTGATGTCGGAGTCACTGTCACTGTTCGTGGCAGGCGCAACATTTGGTGATCGTGGACTGTCACTTTTCATGGCCTTTCGTGGCAGTCGCAATTTAATGGTGAAATTTGGATAGATAGCCAGAGCGATTTTATATAAATACAAAATGCATTGCCGACGGGCGGGTTCAGTTTTGCAATTTCATGCTCGGATCATGGTCGGGCGCACATTGTAAATGACGCTTCAACCCTTTTCAATAGATTTTCTTCCTATTTTGGAATGCCATTTTCCGTGGTAGGCGCAATATTTGGTGAGGTTGGAGGGTGAGTGCTGTTGCTCCACGCATGGTAAATGACGTTTCAAATGGGAGCAGGATCAATCCTGAGACTCATTTTTTGTGGCAGGCGCAGTATTTGGTGAAGTTGGAGGATGACGCTTGTTGTTCCGCGCATTGTAAATGACGTTTCATGTGTGAGGCGGATCAATGATGAGATTCATTTTGCGTGGCAGGTGCAGTACTTGGTGAGTTGGAAGGGTGACTTTACTGGCTCTGCGAATTGTAAACGACGTTTCATGTGTGAGGCGGATCGATCATGAGATTCATTTTGCATGGCAGGCGCAGTATTTGGTGAAGTTGGAGGCTGACTCTTGTTGCACCGCGCATTGTAAATCACGTTTCACATGTGAGGCGGATCAATCATGAGATTCATTTTGCCTGGCACGCGCAGTATTTTGTGAAGGTGGAGGCTGCCTTTTGTTGCTTCGCGCATGGTAAATGACGTTTCATGTGTGAGCAGGATCAATCCTTAGACTCATTTTTCATGGCAGGCGCAGTATTTGGTGAAGTTGGAGGATGACGCTTGTTGTTCCGCGCATTGTAAATGACGTTTCATATGTGAGGCGGATCAATCATGAGTGCTACTTTGTAGGAAAGAGTACTACTGGAGTAGTACTTTGTAGTAGAGAGTAGTACTGGAGTAGTACTGTGTAGTACAGAGTAGTACTGGCGTAGTACTTTTTGTAGTACAGAGTAATACTGGAGAAGTACGTTGTAGTAAAGAGTAGTACTGGAATAGTACTTTGTAGTGCTGGAGTAGTATGTTGTAGTACTTTGTGAAAACAGAGTTACTGGAGTAGTACTTTGTAGTACAGGGTAGTACTGGAGCAGTACTTTGCAGTACGGAGTGGTACGTTGTAGTACAAAGTAGTACTGGAGTAGTACTTTGTAGTACTTCCCCCACAAGCATATGTTCTCTTCAAAACGCCACCTTCTCAATCACTACTGTAGCAGACGAGCAGACTTAAGATCCGACTGAAGACCCTTCAAAAGGTAATAATATGTGCACCAAGATTCTTGAATATGGTGGGAAGCTAACTAGCTTCCTATTTTCTAGATCTAAAGATCGTTTTAAACAGTTCATCTATGGGTTCACGGGCTCTACGGGCCCTTACGGGCTTTACGGGCCCGGCCTACGAGACCCTTACGGGCTACGGGCTCTACGGGCCCACGGGCCTTACGGGCCGCCTACGGGACTACGGGCCCTACGGGCCCTTACGCGAATCTGAACCATCCTCTTGCTCTTTACAGAAGGTTTTTGTACTGCTTTCATCACCAAAGAAGCTTCCTGAAGACAAGCTTCTGCAGACAAGGTCTCACTTGATGTTGAATGGGAAGCTCTGCGCAAATGGCGGTGCCTACTGTGTGTTGCCTCAACATCCAAGGTACTCAACGTCAAACGATGAGCAACAATGCTAAAAATCTGCATCCAATATGGTCCCAGCAAAGTCTTTGCTGCAGCGATGTCAGTGGATTTCACAATGTCCCATATTTTCCGAGAAAAGCTCTGCGGCAAACAACATCTTCTGCAGGCTAAAAACAAATCCTTCCAAAATGGCCGAGCTCACTCCATGGGCTGAAATACATGAGGGTGATCATCCTAACCACTGAAACAACAAGTCCTGGGAGCCCATCCTCTAAGTACTTCAGGATCTTCAGGCTTAAATTCGTGTCCGGTGGACTCCTTTGGGGGATGATGTCCTACTGTTGATGGAAGAAATCCTGCACCAGTTCAGGTTGGTAGTTTGTCGCATTATTTACAGGGTTCTATACATCCCAGGTGGTTAGCCGGATTTCTTCCATCAACAGTATGTTGATTACACCCTGGAAAATTAACGGCTTTTGAACTGGAACATCACCCAATTGAAAGGGAAAATCATCTGAACCACATCTCCATTTCAGGTTCCATGTTAATTGTCCAGGGAGTAATGACATTTCGCTTTTTTCTGTCAACCAGTTGGTTTCTCAAATCAAAGTGCTTGACATATATCCCTCAAGAAATGGGGTGAAACTACGAAACTTACCATTTAGGGGGATATATTTTACCCCATATCAACAAAAACATCTTTTCATCATCAATGTTAGACTCTGGTAAACTAACGTGGCAATGGAAAATGGACTTTTTGAAGATGTATGTATTAAACAACTTGGGCATCTTCCATTGGCATGTTAGTTTACCTGACTGTATCTACGATGATTCGTCAAGCTAACCATCCCTATAGCGTACCCCCGCCGCAGAAATAGCCGGCGCTTCTGTTAAGCCTAAGCACTGCTTTCCCTCAATAAGGCCAGCTATTCAACGGTAGGTTGACCAATCATTCATCTACTGAATCTTGATTGGTTTGATCCTTAAAATGGCTTCTTTTGATCGCAATATATCGCAATAATATTATTGGGCAGTATAATCCCAAATTTACAACAAATAACCAGGGTGAACTCGTCACTGCTCACTTCACCACTCAAGCGAAAAATAACTTCTCCCGTCTCCGTCTCCTGTCGCAGCACTTCTTCACCAACTTCACTGATGGCTGCCAGTTCTTCAATCGTGGCATTTTGGCAATGGTGAGCCTCGGAGCTACGTTGATTGAAGACAAAAATCGGGTTGTGCTTACCACTATGATTGAACGTCGTTAAGCACCACCCAGTTTCGGTAGGGATACATATGGTAAAAAATCAATAAACATAAATATTAATATTGATTGTTGTGTTTTTGTGAGACCATGAGGAGGATTCCATTGTTTGCTGAAACGAAGCCTGCGTGAGAAAATTTACCCTGAAGAAAGTCCTGTAAACCCAAAAGGACGTTTCATCTTCCAAACATTAAGAGCGAAATGGCTCTTAATTTCAAATCTGACTATCTTGTGCGGGGCAGGGATGAAACTAAAAAAGTATGTCTTGAAGTTACCGAACTAGATACTAACTCCCCTTCCCAGGAATATAGGCAGTAGTGAAATGTAAACCCTATCACCTACAAAGCATTTGTGGTGATTGCAATGATTGGAACACTCGGGATCTGGACCACACCTCGGGAAACCTTTGCCAACAGGCTATCAGCTTGGATTTGCTTGGCCATGATGCTTGGAAAAAGTGATCCAACAATATTATCTCAATTGGTGGTGCAAGATGGTGATGAATCCTATGGGATCCAATTCGTAAAATAATCACCCCAACAAAAAATCCAAGTTAATTTGGGATGCCCTTCTTTTGTGCTTTGGGGGATGCTCTAGGGGTGTGGCTGGGGTACCTTTCTTGGAGATTGTTTTTTTTCATTGATTCAATTCGAGGTTCTCAACAACTGATTCCGTGATTTATAAATCCTGTGGAAATTCACCCACAAAACATCCCAAAGATTTTGATACTGTTAATGGAAGAAATCCTGCACCAGCTGATAAGTAGTTTATCACATCATTAACAGGGTTTTGTACATCATCCCAGGTGGTGCAGGATTTCTTCCATCAACAGTATGGGTATATACCCTGCCAAACAAAAATTTGGTGATTCAATGATGTTTTCTCATATTGTGGTTCAATGCTGGATCAATCCAATCCTCTACAAAAATATATCAATCCCAAGGGAAATCTGTTTAATTTTGGTGGCCATTTGTACTACTTGGTGTTTTTCCCGCCAGTCATCTGCAAAAAATAAAATTGCGCAAGTCGTCAAATTGTCCGGTGCATCATTAATCTTTTGGGTTTTCGGGTGCCTAAAAAATCAAAAACATCGCATGATAAAACCACCTATACCCTGGAAGTCGAAGTCAACTATTTTTCGAATATGGTTTTTTGAACCGTTTCAAGACTATCTTGGATTTGCTTAAGATGTTTAGATGTTTGGAAAAAGTTCCAAGCTTATTCTTCGAAATGGTGAAAAATGGTGATGAATCATGTGGGATCGAATCCGTAAAAATCACACATAAAATGATTCCAGGTCCTCCTCATTTAGTAGGAAAATACATCTGGCGACCCCAATCGCTCCCCCAGATTTTCTCTCATCCAGGGGGTCACTTGACTTCCAATGTTTTATTGCCCTATGCCTTGGATCTACGCCACCTACCCAGGATGCTGGCTCGTCACCACCAGACATTGCATTTCTAGCTTGGGAATTCCGATAAACCTTCATCTCCCACTCTTAGGTAGGGGTAGGCGACACCCAACCTATATCCGCCTATACCCATTTCTTTTAACAAGATCATGAAGGTCACTCACTCAGCGATCCAATCACTTCGACTCGGAAACACGGATTCCAGGTCACTGCTGCTATACATCTCTCGCGGTCATTGGACCTGCCACATGAGATGCGAACTATCTCAGGCTATAACAGGTGCCACCACGGGAAAACCGCAGTCAACACGGTTGTGGTTTCGACGTTTTTTTTGATCCAGATTTTGCCCTAAGAATCCCCTCCACCCCTCCGGATCTGGTGGAAATCCCACCCCAGGGGCCATAGGATTGGATCGGTAAGAAACCCCAGATTCGGCCATTATCAACGGATCCTTACGGCTGAGAATTTCATCCATTTTTCTTGGAAAAAGATTGCATAGTGCGATTTTTTCTATGATTTTTTTGCAACTTATCCCTAGTCCTTCACACCAGACGCGAGGATCGGTGTCTGCTTGACCCCCAAACTCACATCTCCTGAGGCTAAAAGGCCCATAACTCCATCTTTAGGGGTGAAATAACCCAAGTTACCCATCTATTTTCGGCCATTTATAGGTGGGGGGTGAAATAATTTCGTTTAGACCAATCGGCTCGGGGCCCACGTTGCAAGCATCCGAAAAAAATAAACACCCCCGAAGGTGGCGTCAGCCTTTCAGAACCGGTGGCGCATCACCGACTTAGGCTACGACTACACCTCTTTGTTTTTAAAGATAAAGCCGGAGTTTTCCTGACTTCCCAAAAAACAACATCATTTTTGTGCCTCCAGCTGTTAGTTTTCGGAAGTGTATACGTTTTGTAGACACACCATTTTTCCTTAGAGTTTTCTATAAGTGTTTTGGAGTCAGAACCTTGAAAATGTAGCCAGTGACTTGAGCAATCTGTCTCACTGCCATCTGAACAAAATTGGAATAACAGGAAATGATGCAATTTCTCAAAAGCATCATCAACAGGGCAACATAGCAATGAAACATCACCATTTTCAATAGGACCTACATCTTCAAAGGGTCTATATTCCAATATTGCTATGTTAGTTTACGAGCGTGTAATTCATGTTCTGAATTGGAGTCCTATGACTTGCAATTTGGAAAAAAACAACGGCCTCAAAATTCTGGCACTTTGCACCCAAAATTTGAAGGTGGATGCTTCAGATGATTTTTCCGGCCTTCATTTTGGGCTGAACATCTCGGGGTACTTGGAGGATCATCCCAGGACTTGTTCCAGGGGTTAGGATCACCCCCACTCAAAAGACGGGTCCTACGTTGCCCGATCCTGGATTTTCGGGGACTAAGTTCCTAACCATGGGCCAATTAACGACTTACTAACTCATACCATCCATGTCATGCATGTATGGTATATTTCCCTACATCTAGCATAAAAATCAACCAGTCCCATGGATGGTATTGGGGTAGGTCCCTCCAAGTATCCCACAACACGACCCCCAGCAACCTCAGGTGCTGCAACACCGTAGATATGGGACCGGTCCCCGCCCGACGTTGGAAGTGCTGCAAGGACCTTTCTGAAAGGGCGATGGGTTGCAACGTTTCCACTATAAACTGATTGGTTCATGAAAAAATCCTGACCCTCCCAAAGTGTAACATGGTTCACCTGAAAATGGCACCCTGGAAGAGGAGATACTTTTGGAAACCATCATGTTCAGGTTCCATGTTAGACTTTGGGGGTGTATTTCATGGCTTGTGAAATGATCCCTATGTAGCTTAGTATTTTAACTGAGTAGTATTTCATCCCCTAAAGCTGGGTAGCGACTCCCCATGAGGTCTCTTTTTACCATCATTTTTCTGGCTGGTTTTGTTAGGGAACGAGGGCATGAAGCTATACATGGGCTATGATGGAACAAAATGTTCCCCAAATTACTGTGCTGTTCCAAAGCACCATTTTTGTTTTAATGGTGCTGAAGTGTCATTTTTATGAACATGTTGTTCTTCCAAAAAAAAACTGTTCCAATGTGTCATTTTTGGTGGAAACACTTGATTGATAGATCAAGCAATCCAGCGAGCACCGGGTTGCTAGTTGACCCCAGGATTTACAGGGATTTGCCAGGTATAGACTTGGAAACATTCAGATGAAGACCTAACATCATGGTGTATTTTCAAATTATTTTCAAAGAGTTACCCTCCCTGAAACCAACATAACCCCTGAAAATAGGCCGAACCCCAAAAGGGAAGTTGGGCAAACATGTTAGTCTCAGAGAAGGTGCGCCACCAACACACCTACAAATACTTTCAAGGAAGCGAGTCCATATTTTATTTTCCCCAGACATCCAAAATCCTCCAGTCACACCGGTTTGGTGTGGGTTTGGAACCTTTAGCCTCAGGAGATGTTTGGGGGGTTCTTTGACACCGATTCACCAGCTATTTGGATTTCTAGGGATTAAAATAATAGAAACCCCAATTTTGGATGATTCAAATTTTCCCTACTTGCAAAAAGAGTCGTCTTTGGTGAGATTCCCGATGTTTTTCAATGGTCGACTTGGACTTCCAGCACACTGTTTCTTGGGAACATTCACACCCACATCAGGAGAAGGTAAGTTTTTGCGAAACTTATGACGGTTTCAATGATAGAATTAGTTGGAACTTGATATGAGAACAGTGAACTTTCAAAAAAACAATTGTTTGAGTTTGAATGTTCAACATCATGAAGGCATTTTGCAAACACATAATTATGATATTCATGCATTATCATTAAACACATCCAATAATCATCAGTATCATGGTCATCACTCATTCTTCTCAATAGCCCTTTTCATACTTTAATAACTAGGCATTTCACCACAGGTTGAAAGTATAGGAAATCCCTTCCACAGAATTAACCACGCAGGGGCATTCTGTTCTTTTTGATGGAGCTCCCGTTGTTTTGTTCGTCCCAAGCGGCAAAAGATGGAAATGACCAGCGATATCAGCACTCCAACCAACACCAAAGTGGACAGGCCAAGCATCTTCAGGAACTTTCCTCAGGTTCCAAATCTACCCCTCCAATGATCATGGTAGGCTTCATACTCCCTTAACATAGATTTGCTTCATTGGTGGTTGGAAAAATCAAAAGATCTTCTTTTAATATGGAACCCCGAGGTTTCTAAGCATATTTGACGAATTTCAAACCAAAACTTGGATCAATCTTTGCTGGGATGATCCTCTAACTGGTCACTGCTCATTTCTTTCCTACCCAGCTTCCATTCAAAGTGTTGAAGGGCTCCAGCCTGCTGAACGGGGCAAAGCAGTAACATAGAGGCATCAAACACAGAAAACAAACCACGGCTGATGACCTGCAAAGTGTGCCCGTACAAACCAGCTATACAAGTAGGGTTGGTTATAACTCCACTTATTTCCAGGGAAAACCCAGTGATGCATTTAAGTTCGGCCATTTCTAGGGGTGAAATCTCACTCCATTTCTCACGATCAGCTGGGCCCACTTTGTGAGTATTTGGTGGTTCATAGTTTTGGGTTCACACCCCCACCAAGAACTCCAATCGTCACAACCAAGATAACCTTGTCTGTTTGGGCAAATTGGGGGATCCCAAAACTAAAGAAACCTTCATTTGCTACGAGGCAGCATGCTGGGTAGTGGGGTAAGTCCAAATCATAGTGATGGTAAACTAGCTATAGTAGGTTGACTCCAAATTAACCAACCTTGGAAGTCCTTTCGTAGACTATTTCTTGAATGGTTTTGAACTGTTTCTATTTCTTAGTAGGAGTTATACAAGCTATATCCCATCTTTTTAGAACATAAAACCTTCAGTTTTCCTTGTTTTCGGGGTCGAGAGGAGGGGACTATTCTGCTCTAATGGTCGACTTGACCTTCAGGGGATAGCTTTAACTGTAACACTAACCAGTTAAGAATCATGATCCAAACCTGAGAAAAGTATGGGAACGTGCAATAACGATACACGATTATACCTGTTAAGAATCATGATCATCTATGCCTGACACTATCTTGGATTTGCTTACGATGCTTTTGGAAAAAGAAAAGCATATTATCTCAAATGGTGGTTTGACGGTGATAAACCCCATGGTACAATCCGAAAAAAAAAACCACCGAAACAACATCCAAGTATGTTTAATCTCAGGGGTGCAACTCAATCATAATAATAGACCTAGACCTCATTCCTCCCAGAGAGGTTCAACAAAAAAGTGCAGGGTGACGTGTCTCCAGTGCCTTGAAATTAAATTATTACAGTAAAAATGTACTTGTCTGGTGGTTCAAATATTTTGTATTTTCACCCCTATTTGGAGAAGATTCCGCTTTGACAACATACGGTTCAGCTGGGTTCAAACCACCACCACAAAAAACTCCCTCACACCACTAGAGGATGTGAAACCGTGAATTCCTACCAATAACAAGAAACCCGATTTCTGAGTGATTATCTCAATCAACTCTTTTGTATAATACAACCTATATCTATGAAACACGTGGAGGATTTTTGCGTGTGGAATCTCAAACAAATAAAACTCCATGCATGTCTACGTTTGAAAATTAGTAGAACCACTGAAACATGTTCCTGCTAATAGTTCAAACAACCAATGATTCATTTTTTCCACTTCAAAAATCCTCAATGCCCTCCCATACCTAAACCTATATACCCAAGGGTTCATGTGAAAAGGGGCCCTTTCCCACCATGCCAAGGGCCCTTTCCCAGCTCCCAAAAATCGCCTTTGTGAAGCCTAAGATCTTGAGGTCGGTGTCCAAAACGAGGCCCACACGACTTCCTTCCTGGGCAACGGGTTGCTCACGGTAAAAAACCCTTAGCTCCATGAAACATGAATCATTGAATGAATCCTGGTTGGATTTTTATGGGATCCTTATTTCATTTCTTATGAAATAATCCCAATATAATTTGGTAGACTTTTCCCATCCCGTATATGCAACAAATAACCAGTTTTTTTTTCTTTGCTCAAGTTGATTTGGGGTGTAAAGTTGTAATCTGTTGGTTGTTACATCTTGAGGGATGTCTACTTAGAGTGTCCACAGAAGTAATCGTAACTAGTCAACAAGTTGGCTTATTTCACCTATTTACGGGACTTACAACCTACTTGGGGATGAAATAATCCATTTACTAAGTACCAGCAGGACATCCCAGTATGGATTAGACCTCGATTTTGATCCAATGCTTTTGTGATTTGTGGGAATCGTGTTTTGGCAATATTTATGGCTAATCAACCAACCCCCCCAACTTATCCAAACAAACCAATGGTTAATAAGCCCTTCAGAGCCTTAAGAAAGCCGTATTTCTGGGCGGGCGGGTATGTTGGGGGGTGTTGATTGATTAGCCATAAAATATTCAGAATCAAGTTGATTCACAAAACATCTTGGCAAACTGAGAGTTTTTGTGGGTGGAAAGAGAGAATCATCCTGCAGATTTTTTGAGAAGCGAAACCTTGCGGGTTTCAAGGCCATGAATTAATTCAATGGTTTTTTCTCAAAAGACCGTTTCTTTTAGGAGGGATTTACATTTTACAATTCCAAGGGACTACTCGGCTTCAACCTTCAGGGGAAGTTAGAAAAATGTTGAAATGAGTTGATGAACCAAATTCAACGTGGAATATTTCTGGGCAATCTATTATAAATCATCACCCTGACTTAAGGCCATTTTGGGTAGGATTCCCAAAATAGGGGTGACCAACCGGCGGGACAGGTCGCTATAAAGTGCCTAGATTGGGATTATATGTCACTTTCTAATCCTGTAGTATGCCCTCACCTCTGATAGAGGCAGGGCGAAGATGTTTAGGTATGGCACAGCCTACTTGGATTTGCTTAAGATGGTTTGATGGTGATTTACCATGGTACAATCCTAAAAAAATCACCTTAAGCAAACAAATCCAGGTAATGCATGGCTGTTCAACACATAACCCCCCCCATTCTTTGACACACTGATCCCCCACCCATCGGGGTTGCCTCCTGCCAACAGGGCAAAATCCCATTCTCCACGGCAGCAGCGCCGCCCAGCCAGCCTTCCTCATCACCACCTGGCCAGTTGAAGGTATACTGACCCTCTGGTAAAACTAACATAGCTGGCTGGAATATCCACCATTTTTAATAGGAAATAAATATATCTTCAATCAAAAGGGTCCATTTTCCAGCAAGCTATGTTAGACTATCGGAAATTATTTGGACGGTTTTTAGTAGGGTTGGGTTGTGTGTAATTTCTGAAAACTATTAGTCAAAAGTCGGGGTTTCAAGTGATGATAACTACCAAGTGATTCAATCTGTGACCTTTTGATCCCTGATTGTTGGAGGTCGCCAACAACCTTTAAAAGGGTCACTTAACCATCTGAAAACAAGGTCGGAGGGAATCACCTGGTACAGGGTTGGCTAATTTCTTTCTTGTTGAACTTGGATTTGCTTGTTTGATGCTTGGAAAAAGTAAAAAACATGTCATCTCGAATGGTGGTTTGTGTGATGGAGTTTAATATAACTGTGTCTTGTTGAACTTGGATTTGCTTAAGTTGCTTTAGATGCTTGGGACACGTTCCAAACATACTATCCCCGAATATTGGTGAAAGATGATGAATCCCACGGTATCCCAGTGGGCATTAAGTAGGTTCTAACCCAATTATGAACCAACTACTTCCTTCCTGGGACATCCAAGCAGGCCAGGGCCCAGCCTGCATCTTTCCCAATGAAGACGTCGCCATCGCCGGCCTCCCACCAAATACCCGAGCCACATCGTTCAGACCTCGACTTAACAAAGTCATGCAAAGTGGGCCCAAAGTAACAGGTAGAAGTAGGGGCAGTATAACTCCATTTATAGAGTTGAAATAACACCAGTTACCAATGTATAAGGCCACTTGGTCAGTTTCAGCAAATCATTCATGATGAAATTAGATTTGATGACAACAAATCTGCCGGAGCGACACGAAAATCTCAACAAATTCTATACAACCTAAAAAAGCAAATGGCCCATACCACTTGATCTGAATCTAGCCATGTCTGGGCTCTCGCAAATGATCCGGCGCCAGGCGCATTGACCTTTCAAAATTTCAAAAATTTCCAGATGCCATTGCAGTGGCTATACACACTCCCCGTAGTCTTTGTTTATTATGTATCATGGCCCCTTACAAATCGCCACCTTTTTGGGAGTGGTGTTGCGCCATCGATCCTTTCAACACATCGTGTAGTTTTCAGTTGATCCATTTGGCATGCTTCGATTTGCGTGTGGTACCTTCCAAACAAGAACGGACGTGAAGGCTACTAGAAATCCCCCCTGTCTACACAAAATGTCATTTCTTGTCCGGTGACAATTGGAATCCTGAGGAAGCAGGTTTCGCATCCCAAAAAAATGTTTCTGCAATAGGTCGAATAGCCATTGGTTGAACTCACATTTTTTTCCACGTGAGTTACTCAGGAGGCAAACCACCTGGGTGCCAACGGGTGAAGGTTTTTTTTGTTTTTTGACCGCTAAAATTTTGGAGAGAAAACACCATTTTTTTGATTGGCTTATTTAAAAAAACAACAAAAATCATTTGGATGTGATGTCCTCTACTACTGAAAGGTCAAGGGTAAGAATCCTCAAGTCGATAGTGACACTTTTTTTGGGGCATGGTCAAGTCTGTAGGGGCCAGAAAAGATTACTCATTAGAAATGGCTTCATTTTGAAGTCCGATAAAACACTGCTGGATTTTTTGGGGGGCAAGTTTGAGATACGCTAAACCAATCCATTTGCAGATTTTCTTTCGGAGATTCGCTTCTGCAAGTGATAGGAAAAAATCAGGGTTGTAGATTTGGCTCTGAATCAAGCCGCCAAACCCTGGAAACCAATATTTAGATCCATAGGTAGCATCTGTGGCGGATGGTTTCCGAAAATGTATAGAGGATAAATCTGCAACCGTGAAAACGAGCGCAACACAGTCCCGAAATCATGATCTGATGGTGAACCAATTCATTTACCACAACTTCAAGCTGCTAAACAAAATCACCCTCCAAACAAACCTGTAAGATCCATGTATGGTGTGTTTTCGTACATGACAGAGATTATTTTTATTGTAGCTGTACAGATCTTAGATTTGCTTAAGGTGCTTGGAAAAAATCCCCCAATAGTGGCTTACTGATGATTTACCATGGTAGGATCTGTAAGAAATCACCCCCAAAAACACGCCGCACGAAGTGATCCGTCATGGGAAACAACTCCAAAGTTCAACTGAGCCACGAAAAATAAAACCGGCCTTACTTTCCATTGAACCCTGGTTGTTTGATAGGGGTCCTTCTGTTGGCTTGTTATAATCCCTATATAACAGGCTAGTAAAATCCCCTACCCAGATATCTACCTGCACTTTCCATAAAAATCAACCAAATGTAGGTAAACATGCCATACAGGGAGCATATGAGCTATATGTATATACCCTAAACCACCAGGGGCTCAACTGCTTTTCACTTCCGGCAGAGGTGCAAATCGCTCTTGTCCAAAACGAGGCCCACATCAGCACGACAGAAACCATCCAACAACATGGGAGCGGATAAGGACCTCGGCAGTTTTGCCAAAAACCGGTGGCCTCTAGTTTGTTTTGGAGGCTATATTCCACCTACAAAGCGGGCACCCTACGATCGTTATAAATGGAGTTGTTTTCACCCCTATAAATGGCCTTATATGGCCTTATAAATTGATGACTGGGGTGCCCGGAACCCCTGTGAGTGGAGTTATGGACCCCTACTTATAACTAGACTTGGGGCCTACTTTCTATCATCCCAATCTAGGCAAAACTTAGGTCCCGTGCTATAATGGGGCTACCGGTAAGGGACCACCAAAGATTTGCCAAGCAATCTATACGCAAAACTTTCTTCCTGAAATTACATTCCCCCCATCTTGGAACCTTTCCACACCTGGCTCGTCACGACTGCTATTCCGACTTCCTCATCATCCCAAATCATTTTTCCTTCTTTCATAGCAGCTGAAAAGCTTGCTTCCCCTTATCTTTGGAGCTTTTTGCGAGAAATGTCCCGAACATGCTTATTGCCAAAATCTATACCACCTGTAAAAGTAGATGGTAGGCAGTCCCATTAGTCTTGGTGTATCATGTTTTTTTACATGTCGCCACTGCCACCTTTTTTTAAATTTCCCCATCGATCCAATTCACCACAGGTTTATACGTCCAAACCTTGCAGCTCCAAGCGGCACTTCTACCCTCCAAACTCCTTCGCAGGGTTGTTTTTTTTGTCTGTCTTCAAAGGTGGTGAAATCGGTGACATGAATGGAAAAAGGGCCTCCAAAAACCATCCCTGAACTGGAACCATAGGGTATTTGCGAGGGGTTACATGTTCCAAATCATAGACGCACGAATATGGGTATTTCCCCATAGCATCCTTCCCCTGCACCTTTGGCGGGGTAAGAACATTGAAATGGATAAACTCATATCCTTAACAACTACCACAATGATGAAAAGCGGCCACACGGCAAATGGAAACGAACGCATACCACATGGCAATGGTTTGGGTAATGGACCAATCATTCAGAACCAATGTGCTTTTTGAAGTGTTTGTCCAAATTTTTTCGGTGATATGGCACTGCCTCAGGCTGTAGTTTCCAAATCATCAGTTTTGGTAATCTATGTCGTCCATTAAAGGATTGTGGACTGTGAAGCCAACTTGTACTGCGACAATGACCTGAGGATTTTCTACAATGGTGATTTACCATGGATAAAAGTAAACAAATCATCTAAAGAAACAAATGACAAGTAACTGATCTCAGACAAATAAACCAACTAGTCATGGATATGTAGAAATATCATTTTCGATTGATCCCATGAGACTTGAATTTGTATAAGTGGTGAAATAGCCCCATGTATACCAATCGGCTCAGTACTTCAAGTTGCCCAAGTCGAATCATTAACTTTACTCTCGCCGGATTTCCAAAAAACCATCAACCGTATGTTAGTTTCACAGGTTTGGTACCACCCTAGAAATCTAACATAAAGACCACACATGGCCATATTTGAAAGGAGTTATTTTTTGCAAGGCCCATCATTTTGGGTATTAGTATCTATCTTAGTTTTTTGGGGGTAAGTCGAAATCAACTTGACTCTCCTGTGTTGGCTTTGATGCTTGGACCACAAGTTGCCATTCCAGCATCACCTTGGATCATGTCTGAAAACGATAAAACAACAACTCCATTAATTTCGGGGTGAAATTTGATCCCAGTGAATCCATTCTTTTTTAAACGGCCATTCATGGGGAGGGGTCCCACAACTCCATTTGTACCTGGAAGGGAAAAGCACCTCAAAAACCAATGGGTTGGCTCAAATGAATTTCCTTTTGGGATTTTTTCCTATTTTCAACGGCGAAAGTGTTAGTTTCAGGGAGGGTGCACCCCCGAAAATTTGATGAATAGATATCAAAAGTTGCAACATATCTATTTAGGCTATTTTGGGTATCTACTCTACATTTCAGGAGGTTTTTTCCCTATACTCAAGCATTTTGGATCCGGAAATACGAGTTTAAATGATAGTTGACTTAGTAAATATTGGAAGCAATAGTTTACATTTTAGTGTTCTTACGATGTATAGTCCCATAAGTTTGAAAGAATGGCCATTGGCTGAGCATGAGCAACTCGAAGGAAAACACAGGCTCTTTGTCACCAGGTTTGAAAAACAAGATCAACGTGATCTTCGTGGTATTTCACACGGTTTGCTATATGCCTCCTTTAAACATCACAAATAGAGGTTAACAACACTCATTTTAAGCCACGAGGGGTGATATTTACAACGCCTGAAAAAGGGACATTCATCGCAAAATCTGTTTGACGCACCAAAACGGATTTGGGATCTTAAAACGGTACTGTTTGGGCCATGTTATGGGCCATTTAGGATCGTGCTGTTTTTTGGACGAAATTCACCTCGAAAGGATGAGATGTTGTGCAACTATCGGAAGGAAGTTGGACGATGATGCACTGAAGGCCGCTGAGAGGGAAGTCGACGAGTCTCTTTCTCGTCGTCTGACGTGACCCTGATGGTGTGGGGGAGAACCACCGGCATATTGCGCTCGGCCACCACGTCTCCGTGCTCGTCTGTGTACGGGGTCATTGCGTCCCATAATTCTGTTGTCTCTATGATGGCTCTGAGTGGATCGTACACTGGCTCTGTGCGATCGATAGCAAGAGTCGCTGCCGCATCGCCCCCGAACATCTCGATGAATGCTTCTTAGAAGGTCAGAAAAGAGAGTTCGAAAGATGCAGGAACAGGCCATTCCAACTTGTGGATGGCTATAAATAAAAATCCTTTGAAACGACCAACTCAGTTACCAAAAAAAACATCTTCCTTTCCATTATACTGGTTGGTTAATCGGGATCCTTATAATGGTTTACTAATTATAATCCCCACATAATTGAGTATTTCTCAAATCCTCCCCAAATACTTGGATTTGCTTAAGATGCTTGGAAAAAGTCCCAAACATATGTGATTTACCATGGTAGAAAGGATCAAACATCACCCCAAAAACAAATCCAAGAATACAGATCAAAGTCCTATTGCTTACCAGCATTTTTTGTGATAGAAATATCATGCCAAGCGACCGCTGTTGTATAAAAACATAGACGTTGAATGCAAACGTAAACCGAACCTCGAGGAGATCGACAGGCAAATCGTGACATGAACTGAACTTTTGCGGTTAGGATCAAAGGTTAGGATCAGTGGGTGATTTCGCCTACTTTTAAATGGGGTATATTGGGGTTGTTCCACCTACTACTTATCATCTATTACATCCCAGAAATTTAACGAATAGATACCAAACAATGACGCCATAATTAAAGCCTTTTCGATAAAATTTCCAAGCCCCCATTATTTTGGGTATCCAGCCGTTCGTTTTCGGGGGTGTAAACAGCTAGGCTTAGATTTGCGACTGCCTTGAAGCTTGGAAGAAAAAGCTCCAAAAAGATGGTCATTTACCAATCCCATGGGATCGAATCCGCAAAAAAATCAACGACAAAAGTTCCCAAATGGTGGTGAAACTGGTGATTTACCATAAGAAAAGTTTAATCAAACAAAAATCACCCATCAAAACAAATCCAAGTTTAAGGGACTCTTAACCATCCATTGTCCCCTGAATAATCACCGAATAAGGCCTCATTTCTTGGCAGGAGGGGGGGGGGGGTGATGTGAAAAGAAACTTCGGGGGAAAGTAGGCAAACCTTAGGTAATTCCTGCTGAAAGTTGATCATTTCTAGCGGCTTACATTTACTCACCAAACATTTCAGGCACCTAAAATGGAGGAATCCTCAAGGTTTACACTCCAAAAATCTATTGAATGGATACTAAGAATAAATTCCTTGAAACAGGTAAGGCCTTGTAAAAAGATGGTCTGACCAGTGAAACTTTAAAGGGCGAGGGTGGAGAAAAACAACCACACCCAGCTGCATCATGAAGTCGGCTTTGTAATTGCAACCTAACACAATGCGCTCGCGGATTCTGGAGTAAGTGGCGATAATTGCACTGATTGAATCGGCCTTAATCTGAATGTTGCAGACGTCAGCATTGCCACCGCCATACGCAGAGACCATGTGCCCTTGCCACCTAAACATCGTCATCCTTGGTCCAGACAGGTATTTCGTTAGGAGTCCACTTAGCAGACTTATTGCTGTATCAACGTCAACCTGTGTTGCGAACGACAGGACTGCATCCATGCGAATCTATCGAGGTCCCGGATGTTGAACCCCCCACAAATCCATCTCCTCCTATGGGTTTCCATTACCAGAAGAGGGCCTCAAAACAGGTGGCAACTTGACACCCCAAATCCGACCTCTCAAGGATTTTTAGGGTTGAAGTACAGCTTAGGTCCTAAAACCCAATTATGAACAGTAGCAGACATCTTTTTCCATGCATTCCTGGAAATCTAAGGGTATCCCCCCATTGCCCACTCCCCTTGAAATACGACCATAATAAGGCCAAACCAAGGGATAATGGTGGTTAATACTCCCTTAATAAGGCAAGCTATTTCCTTTCGGCTGCGGATTATTTAGGGGGGACCCTTCGATTCCCAATTCTTCCTTCCATAGATTTGCCGCTTGTTTCATTCCCAAATCCCCCTTTTCACAGCCAAGACGCTGCAGGATTCTTTCATGCCGCACCACCTTAGGCAGAAACACACAAAAACAATGGGCATCCGCATTACGCCTCCCGGAAGTTTGACGGCTGGTTCACTTGAAAATCAGCCCAAACGCAAAAGGAGATTCCTTTGATGGAAACCATCATTTTCAATTTCCATATTAAACTTTGGGGCTGCGATTATCATTCGGCCCGCCTTCAGTTTCTCCTGATCAGCGTCCCTTTCGGTGGAATTTGTGTACTGGAAAAATGTGTTTCGTGTGAATTTTTGATCCTTCAATATCCTTCAATGAAGGCCAAAAAGTCCAAAGACCAAACCTTGCGCCTCCTTTCTTAAGAGGAGTCTGAAAAAAATAAAAACTCCGGGGAATCCACGTTGACAAGGCACGGACATGGCATGCCAATCAGAAAATGCACAGATCAAAGGTTCTAAGACAAAGGCACCAATCTGCCTGGAGTGATGTGGTTGTTGTTGGTAACAAAATGGAGAGGTGTGAATGAAGGGAACAAGAGGGAAAAAACACCAAGTTGATGATGTGATATACCTTGGGTGTGGCCCCCCTCCCGAAAACAGTGACCATACTATTTTTGCATTTCTATCAGGGGATCCTATAAATCTTCATTCGCCACTTTTACTGCAGAGGAAACTGTTTCAATCAGCTTCCACATTCTGATTGGTTTCGTCACAAGTCACACTCTTCAATCAACAAAAACATCATCAAGCTTGTAAAATCTTCGTAAGCTCTGTTTCTCGACCCCCCCACTCCCCCACAATATTCAACTTGCTAGATAGAATGCAATTAATCCATGCTTGTAAATGACACGAGTTCCACTGCATGACATCTGAGTTGGTTTAAACAGAACCCCAATTTCACGGCATATGATTTGTACTCCCCATGTAGCTGTGTACTTTTGGCCTTCGCAAAAAGGTATACCGTACCAATATATCTTCTTTCAAATAAAAACGACTTTGTATCAGCCAGATCAAGCTTCTCCAACTTCGATCATATTTCACCTTCGCCTCCAGATGTTTCAAAAAAAACAAGCAGATTTCAGATTTACCATCCTCTTCCACTCCTAGGAACTTTAGAAGTTTCCCACTTGACATGGATCCCTCA
Organism: Breviolum minutum Mf 1.05b.01; assembly: GCA_000507305.1. Taxonomy (NCBI): domain Eukaryota; class Dinophyceae; order Suessiales; family Symbiodiniaceae; genus Breviolum; species Breviolum minutum. The sequence goes on along the minus strand of DF240609.1, from coordinate 52,597 downwards.
ACTATTTGTTCGGGTGCCTGTAAATGGCTTTGGGCAGCGCGCCCCAAGATGACTCACAGGAAGGATGACTCGCCATTAGAAAACTGTGCATCTGGGCCTAAGAGAGGAAAACAATGGCAAAAGATGCGTGTTTGGACTAACATGGCCGGCTGAAAAACTACCTTTTCCGATAGGAAAGCAGGAAATACACTTTGCTACTGTTGATGAAAGAAATCCTGCTAACCAGTTGATGTTGGTACTTTATCCCATTGTTCACAGGGGTTTATACATCCCAGGTGGTTTTCTCGCTGGATTTCTGAAGCATCAAGAGTATGACAGTATGTCTTAGTATAATCAAATGGGGATAGATATATATCAAACTGGCCAAATCACCGTATTTCACCAACCAAGATTTCCCTGAAAGAAGGGGTCCCATTTCCCTTCCAAAACGCTACCTTGTGGGGTGAAGCCTGACAGCTTCATCATGAACTTTTGGTTGATGCCATCATGGGCGATTTCATAAGCCTGAAGAAGGAAGGGTAGTACGTATCATGATGGCAAAGATATGCCATAAATCACCCCAAAAAAATCACTCCCTATTGTCTGTTGGTGTGAAACCCACCCATTTCAACTGGTTGGGTTGTATCATTTGCAAAAATACGCCGGTCAGGGTTTTTGAGGGCCTGGGGGGTTATACCTGGGGATTATGAAACCTGGGAGAAAAAACGCTCAAAACATCACTCGCTATGCTTCGAAACATTTCCATCGCCCATGGTAGAAAGGATCGAACATCACCCAAAAAAACAAATTCAAGATTATGGTTCTGAGAGGCATCCAGCAGAAGATTATTCTCCCGAATTTATGCCAAAATGAATGTCTATGCCAACATTTTGGTTCGGGATCTTAGATACCCCTATTGCTGCCGATGGGACTTACAAACTACGTATATGGGGGTTAGGACATCCATTTACTAAGTACCGGCAGGACATCCCAGTACGCAAATTTGAACCATCTGCGTATATCCTTTAAACAATCCACAATGATGATTTATATAGGGGACTTGGAAGTATGACCGACCCTACAATGCACGATAATTTTCAGGGAAATCCATGAAATTTGCGACACATTTGGATAGTTTGATCCCTCCAAAATGGCTAGCATGTAATGATCCCTGTTACATGTTCAAGAAAATGGCACACAACTCGAAGGCCCATTATTTTTGGATATTCTAAAAAATTGAAGGGTGTCAATCATCCCCATTGGGTTAACGATTCAATTACCTTGCCATTCTGGAAATTTGAGGTATGTAGACCAACTAATTGTCCCCATGGTATTGAATATAATATAACTGCCATTGAGGAAAGGTGAAACTCTTGTGGTTATATGATGTTATACTTAACAGGCCAGTGCGAACCACCCCCAACCAGTTGCTCATTTACTGGTCTTTTGACATGGAAATTTTCAATCTGTTTGCACGTTTTTCTTTGCTTTCGGGTAGTTTTATCAAAGTTTGTTTGACATCATTTTCCTTAGATGTGCTTGCTTGATGATTGGACAGAGGTCCAAACATATTCTCCCAAATGGTGGTGAACAATTGATTTACCACCGTAACATCCGTAAAATTTCATCAACAAACACATCCAAGTAGGGTTATAAAGTTATAACTCCATTTGTTAGTTGTTAGAAACCGCAGTTGCTTATTTACTTATCGGCCAATTGCAGGGGTTCCATAATCCATTTAAACAAACACAAGACTTTCAGCGACATGAACTCAAGACCCAAGAAACGACGCCCTGCTCCACAAACTGTTGCCTTCTCCTGGGAACCGTGTTAGATGTGGTGCTTTTTATCCGAGCCATTTGGGCAAAGGATCTACAAGTCAAATTGGATCATCTTGTCAGGTAGGGGGTGCACCAAAACTTACGAGTTACATTCCAAAAAACAAACTGGTCAATAAGGACTGATTTCAAGAATGGCTTCTGAAATAAGATAAGTATAGCAACCACATTTTAATCTAGTTGGTGGTTTCAACCCATCTGAAAAATATTAGTCAAATTGGAACATTTCCCCAAATAGGGGTGAAAAAAAACATGTGAAACCACCAGCCAGTAAATCTTAATTCTAACAACCCAGGATCTTGTCTCAAAGAAACCCAGCTCAATTTCAGGATGAGGTCAAACGCCTCGGTGATACATACATCAGCGCAACAGAACCCTGACTGCTAAGGTGTCCGGCTGGGTTCGTGATCGTAACGATCGTTTGGAAGTTGATCTTTTTTCACCTATTTACAGGGCGTAAACAACCTACTTATATATACAAGGGGGGGGGCCCTACCAGTTATCAATGGGGTTATCATCCCTAAACATGACCCTGCTTAGAGAGGGTATTACCTTATTTATAGCTGGTAGGGGCCCACCTTATAGGGGTTATAATCCATTTTCTGACATCTCATTGCCCATCTTCGCAGCGCCAAAATCTTCCAAACAAAAACTCATCGGCCAAGCATCAACATCGCATGGGAGCCAAGCACTTCATACCATCGCTGCAACAAATTGAAGAACCCACAAAAAATGCACTCAAAAAAGGAAGAACCAAACAATTAAGCCAGTTTGTTGTTGTGGTTGTGGTGGTGGTGGTGGTGGTGGTTGCGGCTGTTAATGCTGTTGTCGGTGGTTATGGTTGTGGTTGTTTTCTATCTGGTGGTTCTTCATGACATCACCAACTTGCATGTTTCGCACCTTTCGAGGGGTTAACAAGCAACAAAAACAATGACATGAAAGCAGCTACTTGGAGGATGGGCTCCCAGGACTTAGTTTCAGTGGTTAGGATCACCCCCCATTTATAAGCCATGAAGTTCGGCCATTTGGAAGGGGTCCCACAGTCCCACAACCGGATTCCTTAGGGGACTTATGATCACCATGGTTATTAACCACCTAGAACCCTCCTAAATTTGACGAATAGATTTTACCAAAAAATGATGGGTCCTTGGAAAATGTATCTTCTCTCAAACCTGGCGTCATTTTGGCTATCGATTCTTTGAATTTCGGGGAGGTGTTCCAACCCCATCACATTTTTTTGTAACGAATCCACGTTTTTTGGTGCATTTGTTTCTTGTTTATTTTCCTAAGGAAGACTTGTTTTTTTCCTGATGGGGAAGACGGCATAGATGAACTCCGTGTTCCATGTTTCAGCAGGTCGTTGAGCCATCCATTCGATCAAAAAACTGCGGCTTTCTCAGTTCGACAAAAACCACCCACAGAAATGTCTGGGTGGCTCAGCTTTTCTTGAAGCAGCTATGATATCCTGTGTGCTAAAAGAACATGGTGTGTCATTTCTGTATCAACTCCTTATAGACCCTAATTCCTGAGGTCTTCCATAGTTGCTTGAAAAACAAAACAGGTGATCAAATCTAATAATTACCCTAAGAGCAACGGGGCTGGGGCTTGGTAACGGACAACAGCAATGAAACTATTGGCTGATCCAATGAATGTCCTTGGCTGAACAATGCTGAATCGCATTTTTCAATCCAAGATTGCATGATTTAAAGCAATAATGGTATAGAAACCTGAATAGTTGATGTCTTTCCATGATTCTTCTCCCATCACTTTTGTGAAACTGCATTTCATCTTTCACCCACCCACCAAAAACCACGAAAGTCTCGGGTGAAGTTTACTTATTCCCTGGAAGTCCAGTGGAACAAACAAAGCACGGTCTTTATAAGGTATTACCTAAGCTTCGATTTGCCACTACTTGTTTGATGGTCGAAAAAAAAGTGAGTTCCATTGATATTCCAAATCCAAGTGATGGTTTCAGCATGGTGAAGTAATTTCCGCCCAAAATGAAGGTTTAGGAATTATAGTAATTTGCACATGGACTAAGAATGGGCCCTGATGAACGTTCCTTGGGTGCAAACATCACGCTTGGCCTCAAATGATGGTAACCAACCCCTACAAGGTGGACCCCTACTAGCTATAGACGGAGTTATAACCCCTACCAGTGGAGTTACAACCCTTGTAGGTGGCACCTCCCAGCAAGTCTGGCCAAGGTCGATAGACCTCCCGACGATTTCGCGGGTTGGTTGAGCAGTGATAAGTTCACCCTGGTTGGGTTGGGTTCTATAGTGGATGAAATATACAACCCAGTTATATAGGGATTACACCCCAGAAATTTAACATAGCCCCTAAAAATAGGCAATCCCAAAAGGAAACTCATCATCCAACCATCATTTTTCAGGGGCTATGTTAAATTTCGGGGGTGATTTTATAGGCCATGAAATAAGGATTCCCACTAACCAATCAGGATGCAATGCAATCTCACAAGGGCTTGGATTTATGGTTCAGTGAAATGGGCGAGATGGTTACCCTTTGCAAAAGTAGGAGATTGCTACAGAACCGTCTCAATTATTACCCCCCTTGTAAGCTAACCTAGCAATGGAATATCACCATTTTCAATGGGAAATACCTTTTCAATCCGGGTCCATTTTCCAGCCAGCTGTCTTAGTTGATTCCCGGGTGTAAACCAACAAAAGTTTAGTTGAATCCTGGCTTGACATTCTTCGTGGGGATCGGTGAAGAACACAAAGACTCAGCGGTTTATCTGACCTCTTGTTTTTGCTCATGGCCAGGGTGGGTCAACCTACCCTCAACGTAACTGGCCCATTGACTATTGGTTGGTTTCCCTTAATAAGGCCGACTGTTAAACCCATATTTCTGCGGCGGGGTACGTTAGGGGGCGGTTGATTGATTAGCCATAAAATGCGGCACACCTCTTCCGGTTGGCAGATGTTGTTTTTGGCAAACAACTGGAAAAACATTTCTTTCATTCGGAAAACTCCGGGGAGAACGACCTGAAAATGAGGCCAAAAAACATGTTGGGCCTCTAGAACCTATTGGTTCCCACCATTCAAAATCAATCATTTTCAAAAAAAAACATTGGGGATCTCAAATTCAAGACATGTTTTCCAGCAAACTTTTCCACACCTTTCTCATGTCATCCAACATCAGTGACATTCTGAGCAATTTATTACAAATCCTCAACCTGAATGTTTCGGCCATTTTAGGGGTTAAGCTTCCCTCACTATAAATCAACTTAACCATTTAGGGTGACCAACCCAACCGGCGGGAGGTTGGTCGCGATGAAAATTGCCCAGGTGATGATACACCCATCTCGCTGAGTCGCTGACCTCTTTGAAACTGAGATGGCTGATGATACAATGACCTCAAGGATGTGCACCAAAATTTTCGAAGCTCAAAATTTCGGAAAAAGCATGGAAGCCTGTTTTTTTTTGTTGGGATCCTTAGAATGGTGTATCTTAATTTTCCAAATAGTAACTGTGTAGGATTTCATCCCCTATATATACCCTAAACAACTGGTTTTTTTCGTTGATTCACTTGGATTTGCCACTGGCCACGATGCAAACGGAAAAAAATATCCCAAAATGGTCGTGCAAGATGGTGATGAATCCCATGGTACAATTCGTAAAAAGAATCACCCAAAAAACAAATCCAAGATAACGAATTGTTAGCCACCTGCTTGTCCCTGAATTTTCTCACCAAATCTGGCCTTCTTTCCCGCCAGGAGGGGGTGATAGTTTCTTCATCCCACTTATATACCAGTACAACAACCAACCCCACATCTTTGGCCCCTTCAAGCCTAAGAGGTTTTCCTTCCAACCTCTTCACGTTTCGATTTCTGAAGACTTCCTACGATGAGATTTCATGGTAATTTTTCCATCAGATTGGTCGAAATCCAAAAAATGCACGAAAAAAAGCAATGTCACAAACTCCAATCATCACCTTCTTGTTCACCCCCTTTGGTGTTGAAACTTCTTGTTGTTGAACATTTATTTACTTTATTGGTTTTGTTGCCGTTGCTGCCGCTGCCGTTGTTGAAAACTCTTCCTTCCTCCGTCATCACGTTTTGATCCTCGGTCAAGCGACTGGCCGTCAAGGTTCGTTGGAGCCACATGACCACCAAACCAAAAGCTTGGCTTGCCATGGAAGCCTGCGATTTTGTTTACATATCCCATATGCTCCGTGGGACTGGAAGATTTACCTACATAAATGGCTTAAATTTACGATACATGTAGGTAAATGTCTCTATGATGGTCAGTGACAACAACATCTTTTGTCATATCAATGTATGGTAGAGTTACCTACATCTACCATAAACATCAACCATTCATGTACGTACATATACCATACACATGAGGGCAATTTCTCCTCGGCTTTGTTTTTGTCAAAAGTACACAACAAATTCTTGAAATCCACCACCAAGATTCGATGTTGCAGTGTTTCCTAATTGGGTTTTTTCCCATCCTTACTCAGCCATTTCGGACCATGCAATAAAAGTTCAAGCTTTACGAACTTCCCTATACTAAATATGTGTAATTCGAAAAGTTCAGTCAGGCTGACATGAAGCGGACTTCAAATCTTTTAAGTCCTCCCTCACCACGACGTAAACCCCATTTTTTCTCTATACACATGGGTAGTATAATCAATACCCTATACTATGGTAATGGCTTATGAAAGAATCCCGACATGAATGGGTATAGGCTATAGGATTTCATCCCTAATACACCCTAAACCACAATGGTTTTGTTCACTGCTCAACTGTCCAGGTGAAGTTTTTTGTGCTAGAAACCACCAGAAAAACATGTTCGTCGGGGTTTTCACACCCCACGGACGGCCTCTGGATGCATCAACCAAAACCATTGCAGTGCTGCTCCGCTACCATCCCAGGCCTCCCATTCAATCCGTCCGGATCTTCCCAAAAGAGAAGGCTTTTTCATGGAAGGAATCCCATAAAAACCGGTGTTTTTTACCTACATCAATGGAACAATGGTATATCTTTACATGAATTTTTGGGTTGATTTTTATGAGATCTTAATTAAAAGCAAGATTTGTGAATGAGACTTTTTTCTGAACGTCACACGTTTTGAAAAGGAAAATCATCTGAACCAAATCGCTTCCATTTTTGGTTTCAAAATGTTAATTTTCCAGAGTGTAAACTTTTTAAGGAAGAAATTTGTGAAAGGAATGCTGCATGGGACGAATATAATATTTAGCTACATTGATCCCATAAATTGAAGCTAAATGCAGGTGTAAACCTCCAGTCACATGGAGAATGAAAATTCCACCGAAAAGTGATCATCCAAAATCGGGAACTATTATCCTTGTTTCAGTCTTTGATTTCCAGTGTTTATATATCTATATACTGTAATTTAACGGGGAACATTTTGTCTTATGTATTCACTGAAAAGATATTTTAGTCGACTAATTATTTTGAATGGTTCTTGAACCGTGTAAGGATTTACTTCATCAAGAATTTCAGGGGACTATTTGGCTTTAATGGTCTTTCACTTTCAGGAATTCGGCCATTTCGGTTGACACGATCTCTGGCGGTAACAAAGACGATGAAGATGGGTTTTTGTCAGGTAGTGATGGCCCAATAGTGATCCATCGTTATACATATCTTTGGGAAAAACACTTGCCACGAATCATGAAACATATTTCTGTTTTGAAAAAAGATTGATTTGCTGGTGATTTTTTGAACAAGTCTTGTTTCAGCAAACCAAAAACAACAACAACAACAACCAGCGTGGTCATTGAACACTCACTGACCGAACAACTTGTTGATGAACTCATTGGTGTTCGAACGCCTTACGGCTGTTTTGTATTTGAATGCTTTTTTGGGGATTAAATGGCTAAACCATTTTTTTCCAATGATCTTAAACATAACACATCTTCCAACAACATTGACAACCGGATCCCACCCTGAAAACTCCATTTTCCATTGACAACTAGTGTTTGGAAATCCAAGAAAATCCAAGTTGAGCTTTCCATTCTTTGTGAGATGAACAAAAACATGCAATCCATGGAATCAATGGATCACCTTGGTGATCACTGTTTTTTGATTGTATTTTAGCATCATGAAACTGGAACCCGAACTCGTTTTTTTTTTCCGGCTCCAAGAAAATTCCAACAAATCTTCACTGAAAACCGGCCCTTGAAAGAAAGGACGGTGTTTGGATGGTGCTTGGAGGGACGTGGCCCGCATGATGAAAGTTTTGGAGCATTGATTCACTTGGATTTGCGACGGACCATGATGCTTGGAACAAGTGAACCAAAAAGAAATTATCCCAAATGGCGGTTAAAAATGGTGATGAATCCCCTGGTACAATCCGTAAAAAATCAACCAAACACACACCAAAAAAGTCATGCAAAGAAATTCCCTACCAAGTCCTGCTCCATTGAGCCCCCCTTGACCTCACCTTTTTCGAATCATCCACGAGGTGTTGCCAAGAACAATCCTGGGCTCATGAAGGAATCTGGGTCCCTTCGATTCTGCTAAAAAAATTTATCAGGTTCGAGTCCTCCCACCCACCAAATGTTGTTTGGTGGTAGGATTTTTCGCCCTTTGTACATAGAGAAACGTGCCCTGGATTCATATTAACGTGGGGATAAATATGCCGAAATCTCGCTTGGGCAATGGTCCGTTCTCGGCAGAATCCTTGTTTTGCAAGGCTCTTTGAAGGCCGCGGACTGGACATTGTTGCATCACACTTTACCATTTCACTTGGACCCTGGGAAAACTATGGTCTTTTTTTGGGGGTTCAACAACTTCACATTTTGTAAAGAAAGATTAAATTTTAGTTTGATGAGAATTCCGGGATGAATCACCAACGAAGGTAAAGAAGTCAATCATTTTGCAAAAAATATTTTGGGTTTTACCTTGGGGCGCTTCCCCTGTCATTGTGGGGGGTACTTTCATTCGTATTAAATAGAACACGAACAGCCAGGATGGCGATTTTTCCTACTAAATGACGAGCAAATGGTTTGCGGGGTGCTGGAGCAACTAAACAGGTTCATGGTGATTTAAGTTGGGTGCCAACCACGATTTTTTCCAACCATCATGGAGAGAACCAGTTAAAATGCGGAGTGGAAAATGGAGTGCAAGTCACTTTTTCGCCGAAAAATCCCTGTTTCACATTTGCCCTAACCACCCGGTGGTGATTGTTTGGGGCGTCCTCAGTTGCTTACTTCAAAAAAAGGGCGGAAACATGAGCCACAGAGAAAAAAACCAGTTACATTCGATTTGGGCACTTTATCATAGAATCTGAATTAAGGCCATTTTTGGGGGGATTCCCTTATATACTAAAATTTACTAAACCACCATTTGGGGTGACCTTTGCTGAGGTCGCTACAACCTGGTTGATCCCCAAGGTTTGAAGGATGTCATGGCTTATGATGAAAAACCCTATGCAAGTTTGTGTAACGGAGGAGGGCTGTCGACCTCCAAAACTACACATACAACACACAAAATGTGCACTGGAAGTCAAAACACAATCTTAAAAACTAGGGAGTTTCACCCAAGCAACTATTTTTGTAAGTAGGGCCTTTTAATCCTCCAACATTGGGGATTTTGATATCTTCATAAACTTCCAGGGAATGATTTTACCTTTTCAACCTTTGCTTTCGACCGAGAAGCAAAGGTCTTTTGCAAGTCTTCGGGCACCTCCGTGAGATACCTGGACCCGGAGGTGGCCGAAGCAGCAACGCAGGGGCAAAACGTTACCCAACAAAAATTTGCTGGAGATTCAATGTGACGAAAAAAAACCTGCGCTGCCTCCAGATTCCAAACCTTGGATCCAAGGGAAACATCAAATAGCAAGGTACAAGGCGCTGAGCTGCTGGCAGCGTTGACAGCTAGCATTGTTGACAGCAGCCCTCCTTCTCACACATTCATACTTCTCGCGGCAATGCTTCAGTGTGTGGGGCTTCTCGAAGATGGTTGATTTGGTTTGCTACTTTTGAAGAGTTTGCCTTTTCCATTGAGGTGATTCCCAAAGTTACATCTTTGGGCGCCCTTTGCGTTTTTGTGTTCTGGCTACTTCCACTGATGCAGGGTACTGGCCAAGTCTGCAACCAAAACTCAGGACATCATTGATGAATTCCGCCTTTTCTCAGGATGGGCTTGGCGCAAAATTTGCGACGCGCTTCGCGAGCCTGAGAAGGCAAATGATTGTCCAAACATCGCCGATTTGCCCGCTCGAATGCCTCGAGAAGGACGATCACCATATTCAGCCGCAAACTAAGAATACGGAGAACACTCTCGTGACATTCACCAACCAAACCTACAAGCGAAGTACGGCTGATAACCACTTGTTTCAATGATAGTCAGCTCAAAATGCAACCACGAAATCAATCAGGAAGCATCTTTACATATGAATAATGAGCTATGATTTGCATCATATTTTTCAAGTGTAAATATACCATTATTTGCAGGGTTTGATATACCCCAGGTGGTGCTCGCCGGATTTCTGAACCATCAACAGTAGCGACTAAAAGAACCATCACAATAATCACCTGTTTTGAAAGCAATACCTATCTTTTACCTTCAAGGATCCTGACGGGACAACCCCAAATATTCACCAACTAATTTGGATCTGCTTAAGATGCTTGGAAAAAAGTTGCAACACTATTCTCTCAAATGGTGGTGTAAAAAGGTGATGTACCATGGTAAAAAAATACAAAATCACAAACAAGTCCAAATTTATGAAGATTTTGGCGCTTCTTCCTTCCTTGATTTTTGGAGAAAATTTCCACACAAAAAACGGTTGAACTAGCAAGGAGATGTTGAATTTCATGGTGATCCAATCATCCCATGTTGTCAAAAGTGGATCAAATAATGAAAACATATATTTTTCAATCCTCGGAGAAGTTTGAGGGAAAAAACAAAGACATCCCCAATGTAACTCATCCCACATATAACCCTAAACTGCCAGGGGCCCTTTTTTCATTGCTCAATTGGGTCGGGTCTCTTTCTTTCATGCTTAGCCTCCCTGAAACAACACCAACCAAAATTTGAACAGCTCGCCCCTGAAAAAGGCTGGTTAAAAGATGATCTGTTCCTTTCGGGGGCCCTTGCCTGGGGCAAACATGTTGAAAATGGACGCTTGGAGTCGATGCTTTTCCTTTACATTTGGCTGATCTTAATGGTAAATGTAGGTAAATATAGCATCTATGGATCCTATGGGTTTTAAAATGCCAATGGAAATTCAGGTGTTTTTGTTGTAAGTTTGAGAGAAACGGTTGATGGTTCAGAAATCCGGCGAGCACCATCTGGGATGTATATAAAACCCTGGAAATCATGGGATAAACTACCAACCTCAACTGGTGATCGCCGGATTTCTGAACCCATCAACCGAAGTACCTCATTTTTGTTGGATTTTTCGGTTACACCTGAAGCTCCAATGCTTAAAATCCACACTGCCTTGGAGGATCCCAGGACTTGGAGTTTCAGTGGGTAAAAAAAAACCCTATGGTTAGGAACTTCGTCCCCTACTTGGATGTCCTAGGAACATAGTAAATGGCTAGTAAATGGGTTATAACCTGCCTATAAATAAATGGCGAAAAATTTGGTTACAAGCTACTGATCCTAACATTTCACTAACCTCCTGGGACATCCAAATAAGGATGGGGTCGTGGGACTGTTGTGGGACTCCTTCCAAATGACCATGAACATGGCTCAAAAACATGAGGGCCGATACTCTCCAAGTAGTCCAAATCCATCAATCCTCGTGGATTTGCGACTGTTTGATGGAATAAGTTCCAAACATATTCTCCCAAATCGTTTTTATCAAAAGGGTGATGAATCCCATAACATCCAATCCGTAAAAAATCAGTCAAGAAAAACCCAAGTATAAATATACGTAAATATACGTATATATATTTGCCGTACTTCTTAATTAAGATCCCATTAAAAATCAACCAACTATTCAGTCAGGTATAGGTAGATTGACCAAAAATTCCACATTCCTTCCACCAAACTTCCTTCTCTCCCCCGGCAGATGGGCACTGGGTGAAGATGGCTTTGATCTCATCTTCAGATACATCGACCTCTTGCAGGTGAACTTTCTGTCGAAATCGAAGTTAGGTTTCCACCCCCCTAAGCCACCAAACAACCCACCAGCCGAAAAAAAACCAGCCTTGTTGGGGGGATGATGGTGGGAAAAAAAAATCCCTTCAAAAAAAAAAGGCCGGCTACATGTCTTTTGAGGTCTGTAGCACCGGAGGGGTGGGCTGTTTAGGTTTCCGCACATTTCTGTGATTGCTTTTACCGGGTAGCCGTGAAGGTGATGGGAGAGACGGGCCCCTACTAGTTATACATGGAATTAAAACCCCTATAAATGACCTTATAAATGGGTAACTGGGGTTGTAACACCAACAAGTGGAATTATAATCCAACTTATAACTAGACTCGGGGATGATTTTTTTTGTGACCTCCACCTTCTTCGTCATCGTCATTTAGTAGGGACATGGTCATCCATGACTCATTTGCCCACGATCAGCACCAGCCAGATGAATATAGATCACATCCCGCATCTGGGATGTATAAAACTCCCAATGGAATAAACTAGCAATCTTAACTGGTGATCGCCCGATTTCTGAACCATCCTCAGTATCACAAAACAAAATCCACCTTTTGTTTTAGGTGCTTGGAAGGTGTTGCGAAATCACTTTTTTGGGAGTTCGGTTAGGTTTTTGCATCTTCAGCAGTCTGGATGCGCCAAAAAACCACCGTGAACCACAATGTATTTACTGACAATTGGTGCATGATTCAACTGGTCAATCTTGTGGCAACATGCCAAAAAAATGCAAGAACTCAGGTTCTTCCATACTGTACCTTTGGATTTGCTTAAGGTGCTTGGAAAAAATCCAAAATCATTATCCACAATGGTGCTTTGATGATGATGAATCCCATGGCAAAATCCGTAACAGTCACCCCCTAAAAAACTCCAAACATATCTGCAAGTCGAAGTCAAATCCCCTATAAATGGCCTTATAAATGGGTAACTGGGGTCATAACCAACTTAAAACTGTTTTTTGGCCCAATCTGTGGTAACGTTGTCCGTTTTTTCCACATGCGTTTTTTGGCCCCCTGACAGGTTGCAGCTTTGGCAACACGCAGATGGGAATTTTGCTTGGAACTGCTGGTCGGTCTGATGCCGCAGGCCGCCTTAATGGGGTTGGGTTGGGAGCTTATTAATCATGGTTATTAACCAATTACTAATTCGGATGATCTCATCAATACTTGGTTTGGGGGATTCTTTGAGAAACATGAGAGGGAAGAGGGGTTCCAATTTGTATTGGGGGTTGAAGGGGCTTTTCCATCATCGCATGACGGATCCATAGAAAATGGCATATTCACATAAGTTTATTCCTGCTGGAATCTGAAAACGGCATCCATCCAGATGCATTATATTGAGTTTCACTGTCAAGATGCTAACCAAAAACCTGAAGAACAAAAAACACTAAACATTTCACTACCTGTTTCGGGAAAGGTGGTGTTGTTGTGACTAGTTCCGCAGACAGATCTGCCGTCTGCTGTCGGTGTGTGTGATTTGCCTCCAGCATGTCACGTCCGTCGCTTCCTCACCTGGCTCCCACATCTGGAATAGAATTGAAAGATCGCTACATGTACTGAGAAATACTGTCTGTTGACAGCCTCAAATTATAGCCTATGATTGCCTACTACTTTTTCACTGGTATCGAATGAAGAAAGTAGATATTGGAATACTAAAAAACATTTCATCATCTCAGTTTTTATTTTTCTAATTTTCACATGTGCTACGGTTTTTGAATTGTACTGATAGATAAGAATTCAAAAAAAAGAATATGAAAGTCTTATTGAAAAAATTGGATTCAAATCAAAAAAAATTGGTGTATAGTAATATTCACTTTCTATATTACCTAGTGGAACGAGCAATGTCACGATAAAAAGGTGATGCACAATGGAAACAAACTTTTACTAATTTGAAAAACCATCAGAAAAAGTCTTTTCTCAAGCATAAGCAAAGGCGGCGCGCTCCGTTTCAAAAGGGGAACGCGAAAGGCATAACAGTTGCAATTCCGTGGATTCGCGCCGCTCGCGGGCGGTAGCACGCGAAAAGGCTAAGTACCGAAAAGAACGGGTAAAACAAACAATTCGTGAGAGTTTAACCTTGCGTTCACCTGAAAAAACCACCCCGTAGGCCCGTAGGGTCGTAACTTTTCGTTAATCTACTTTTTCTGCCGTCCTTTCACTGTTTTGGCCTTTTTGACTGATTCTTCAAGTCTTGGCTCCGAAACCATCCAAGGCCAGGGGTCGGTTGAACTTCATACTTCGAAGTTGCAGCAAGGAAGCAAAAGGGCTCTTTTGGTATCTTGAGATTCAATATGCAAATGTGTATGCACAAATGCATTTAACATATCTGGACTATCGACTTGCATTTCCAATTGCGCAGTACATATTGTACCACAATTGAATGCCCGGCTCGGCAAATAGAAACCGCCTCAAAGCTGGGCATTTTGATTCGAGGCCGTTTCGCTTCAAGGAGGTTGGGCAATTGCTGATGTTTCTGCATTTGTGTCTCTTCTACTGACTGAGATTGAGGCTGCGACCGGTCAGGGGTTTGAGAGTGAGCCCAGCCAAGGCGCAACCAAGAGACATACCAAGGCGCAGCCAACAAGAGAAGGGACATGCAAGGCACAGCCAAGGGCCAAGCACCTGCGCCACCCATTGTTACGATGGGGATGGTCCCATCGAGGAGGGGCGGTCCACCGATCTCTCCTTCCACCGTGACCAATGTGGTGTCTGGGAGGTGCAAAGTGGCTGAGGGGGTGGCCACCACCGGCAGCCTGCTGTAGAGCGCTGGCCTGCTCTTGCCGCTGAGTTCCACGAGTTCCTGCTAGGGGCACGGCTTGTGTTGCCGACGTTTCTGCCAAGCACAAACAATTTGAATATTGCAGTAGGATTAATGACAGAAAAACGAATAACTGATTCACCATTACAAATGTTCAAGTCACAATCAAGGATTCTTCACCGCGCTCCACCTCCACTATTCCCCTTCGGCCTCGCAAATAACAACTATTTTTTATACATTGAGTCATCTAGCTTGTAATGCTTCCAGAGCGCTTCCGGCCACTTGCACGTTGTAGGTGGCATGACCATTCGCAGTGACCCATGCTGGCATGTAATGCCTTCAATTACGCAATCCTAGCCAGAGTCATCCTGCACGGTGCCAAGCTTGCTGGCATAAACGTAGAGAAAGCCATGGTGAGCGCACATTGGGGGGGATGCCATCAAAGGGGGGATGGAATGATGAAATTGCAGCATCGAAAGTGCGTGACCGGTCTTAAGGTCGCACACTAATACTTGACATGCTAAGTTTTCAGCTGCTTCTTGACATGGTGAGTGAACCGCTGCCATCCACCAGTCTCCTCCTCCGCCTCCTTTCTTCCTCCGTCCCCTTTGGCGCCATGCTGAAAGCCACGAAGCTGCGGATACAATCTGCAATAAAAAAAAATCCAACATGAGCGCCGCAATCTCTTTTGTTCCTCCTCCGCGCTCAGACGACATATCGCCTTCACGTTTCGACCTAGCCAGGTAGGTCAAAAACGGAACTAAAAACCCGAAGGCAAATTATTCTACTTCGAGTCTGCCCCTTTCAACCCTTGAACTTTCAAAGCATACTCTCAAAAGGGTATTCTCAAAAATGTATACTCTCAAAAAGTGAACTCTCAAAAGCGTGTGCTCTCAAAAGCGCAAACCGCAAGGCAAACATTCTACACCTAATTAAGCAAAGATCTCTGGAGGAGCACCATGAGCAGCTGGAACTGGAAGTGGCACCAACACGGCATCTGGCCTTTTTCGTGCAACCTCGTGGCTCTCAAAGTGTTATACTCCCTGTACTGTCGATGGCTCTCCGCGCATCCGCCTCCATCAAAGACGACAAGTTCGCAGGCGTGTGAGATATGACAAGGAAAGAAGTGAAGATTTTTCCCTGAAGAATAAGGCACCAAGAAGCCAAAAGACTTGTAAAACGGCAGAATATTTCCATGAAAGATGAAGACACCAAGTCAGCTTGGGAATTATGTTCAAAGACAAACTGATAGATGGCCAGATGACACTCAATAAATTTCAGCTCCCTGGTAGGTTTTTGATACTTGGCTTGCACCCTTCGAAAATTGGCAAGAACATGACATGCCACGACATGCCATGATCTTAGCTTGGAGCTGTCCCAGTCCAGCACCTTTGGCAGATTTGCAACCTCCCTCAAAGTCTTGTTGAAGACTTTTGGCGCAAGTGGAGAGGAGGCGCAAGTTGGTGGACGAGGCCTGAGTGTTGGGTCGCGTCGTTCTCTGCCATGCCCTTCGACATGGCATCCTTGATAAATGCGCCGAAACGCACCAGCACGCCTGCTCGCCATTCTTCCTGTAGGCAGGTGGGCTCAAGGAACGTGTGCGTCCGAAGCGTGCATTTCACCAATTGAGGGTCGCACAAGATCCATCCCGCGAAGCCGCTTGACACCTGCAGGGCGGGTGCCATGCATTAGTACGGCGCTGGTGCACATGTAAACTTTTGTTTGCATCCGGGCCCGTCCAGCCTGCCATTCCGACAACGGCGCCCGAGCAAACCCAGCGGAGGACAAAAGGGATCACGGTCGTGACTAGCTCAAAAAAAGGCCGCGGGTATGGAGTTTTGGCAACACTTTCAAGTTAACATGTCTCACATGCGGTGTGCGGTCACTGTCTCAGTGGCGGAGTAGGCTGGCTACAATAAGTTTGTCCAGCGTTCTCGATCTCAGCAGCTTATATAGATAGTCCTTCACTTCCAAACCTATAGCTCCCTTCAACAATAGAGGGTGCATGGGTGGTCAACACGCCGCTGCTCTTTTTCAAATGGGGCATTTCAAACGTCGGCGCTGCCGGGGTTGCCCACGGGAATTCTACCTGCGGGCATTCCGGCGGGACGGGCTTGCAAGCAAGGACGCTGGCACGAACAACGCGTCCGTCTCACCGTCTCACATCATTAATAGTTTGTATATATATAAATATCGAAGATATATTTATTAAATATGTACATTTTTCCATTAAAATCCAAACGCCAGACATGCACCTCGTAGAGCCACACTTGGTATTTAGGATGCCACCACCAGAGCCGCATGGTCTCTGGATCGTGGTACCCTGGCATGTGCTTTACAAGCAACAACTCCAGCGGCGTTTACAACTCCATACCCAAAAAAAAACTTACAATAGAAGAACGGGCACAACATGCCGCCCTGAGGCTCCAGCACTCAAACCCGGCGTTTTCCATCTCGCGCCGCTGGCGGGCTCGCGTCGGCACCTAGCAAGAAGACACCGCGACTCTACTTAGCAAAAAACATTGCGCAAAATTCTTTCGTAGTGAGCTGCCCACCCCCATGCCTCTGCGAGCTCCGCCAGTAGATCCGGTTTGCCGTCGAAACGGCAAACCCGGCGAGGGTCAATATCTGCAAGGGCAGTGGACGGACGAGCAATACATGGCAAGCTAGACACCTGCAACAGAAAGAGCTGAGGCACGTGCCTTCTGCCAGGGCCGCTGTCGACAGGCCCGTCATGCGTGTACCGCATGTCTTCACGGAGGCTTCCTTGCGCAAGCGGCTGGGCTTGTCTCCGGGGGTATCAAACAGGGTGTGGCATGTCTAACTTATTGTAAGATGCTAAGCCGCTGGCACTCCCAACGTCTGTCTCCGCCTCATTTCAGCGAACTGTGCAGGCAGGCCTACCAAAATCAAACAACCCAAACTTTCAAACGCAACTAGCTCAGCCAGAATTGTCGGACTCGCCGTCCTCCGGGCTGCCTTCTTGGTCCACCTGTCAACTCGGCGTGGAAGAAAAACACCTTGCCTCCACAACGTAGCCCATGGCTTCGCCACATTGGGCGCCTGAGTCAGGCGGAGGCTGGCCAACAAAAGTAAAAAGCAAACAACAAAGACTATGATTAAGAACCCGGCAGAGGAGGACCAAATTGTCTCCACAGTACCCCGGGTCTTCGCCCAAGGGTACGTTGCCCGCCCCGCACTCCTGGCATGGCACGCTTACTAGCACACAACGTCGAGGGCGCACGCTTTAAAAACACAAGCGCGGCCTCGCACATGCAGCCACCAAACACGCCACTCAGGTACAACACGGCCAAGTCCTGACAGCAGGCAAAAAAACGAAAAATACGAAGGAAGGATGGCAATCTGGAAAATGCCGCCGGGCCACCAAAGTAAACGAGGGTTGACGGAGCAGAAGCAAACAAAAGAAAACGCGACTTTCGAGCTGACACGCTTTTCGAACAGATCATTTTCCAAGAGGTCTCAAAGAGCTCAATCGACTCAAGGTTCAAAAGGCCACGCGCGGTTCAATCTTCAATCCCAAGAGGGGCCATCAGCAAACCAACAGCGGGTCAAACGCAGCAGCTCTTTTTTCGCCACACCGGTGCCTATAGTCACCATCGTCGCCGCCGGCGTTTTGCCGGCGGGTCATCGGGGTCTTCCAGTTGGAGCTTGGCCTCAAAGCACGTTTGGGGCAACGGCGGTATATAAGGCCCCTGCTAGCTGCTCCGTCACCAGCTCCACCAGCATCTCCATGCTTGGCCGCTCTTCGGCGGACTTTGGTGCCTGGATTTTTTTTTTGGTGGCAAGACGGCAACAAAGACCACGGCCGAAACAGAGCCCGCTGAGAACGGGGCCAGCACGACGAAGCCTCGCCCAACCGGAAAGTCGTTGAACATGAGGGGATGAGGCCATTAGTGTCCTCCTGGCAAAAACAAAGAGGGCTGCAAAGCTTGGTAAGTAGCCAAAACAACCCCAAGGGTATCGCCTCCACTTCCCGGGCTTTCAACTCGAGAGCCGGCATGCACACGTCTTCAAAAGGCAGCATCATCACCTCACAAGGTGCAGTTGAGGAGGGGGGCCTATTAGATCATTTTGTGGTACAACAACAACAACACATTCAGCAAAGCGGCAAAGGATCAGGGCCCACAACGGCAACGCCGGCAAAAGCAATGCAGAGTACAAGCTTGAAATGGCTGCATGGGCAACGAAAACAATGGCTCTAAAACATGCCTCTCAAACATTGCCTCTAAACATGCCTTTCAAACACTGCTTTTAAAACATGCCTCTAAAACAATGCCTCTAAAACATGCCGATCAAACAATGCCTCTAAAAGAGGCAGCAGTCTCTCAAAACAACCCACATCAAACACAAGCAATGGCACGGTTGCCAAAATGCGCCACAAGGCTAGGGATCACAGTAAAAACTTTCTGACATGACAGATCCGAAAGGACCCATTGCAATCTAGAAACCGCATGGGGTTCTTTCGATCTCTTGTTGTTGCGGCTCAACAGTGGCAGCTGCCGATGCCTTTTGGGCCTGTTATGAAGCGGCTGAGAAAGTTTTTTTTCACCATCGGGACAAGATGTCAAAGTCGTCTATCCTGGATCCAATTTTCCATCCCCGTACGATTCTACGACGAAAGAAATCTCCATGTCTGGATCTGTTGGTCTACGACAACAACACCCTTGACCATGATTCTAAATCCAAAATGCCCAAGGCAGGATGTGGTTCTTGAGCCAAAAATGCTCGAATGCGAAACGTATCTTTATGGATATTTACGACCAGCAACCCACAAGATCATGTCCAAGGCAAACATGACATGGCAACGGCATATCGAGACATCCCTAAATGAAATGCTGATTCCTTCAATCCCAAAAAGGCCTTGATTATGGACAATGGGCATGTTGATTTAAGATGGTACAACAAACAGGAACTTAAAAGAAATTGCCAAAAGGGCATAAGAGGTCTTCAAGCTGGCATTGTTTCTCTTTAACCAGGCACACAGGTGGACCTCGAATCTTGAAAAAACCTGAAGCACATTTCAAAAGCAGCTTTATAGGGGACCTCTACGGTACCTGTAGGGACCTCTACGGCCACTTGTAGGGGACCTCTACGCGCCGAGGTCCCCTACAAGTGCCGTAGAGGTCCCTAGAGTACAGCATAATTAGGGACCTCTATGCTATTTCTAAACAACCTTTATGGTACGTCTGCAGTACCTGGAAACACCCCCACTAAGGCACCTGGAAACACCACTACCGTCTAGGAACTTCTATCAGTTGCGACTCATGATTGGGGACCTCTACACCTACATCATTAATTTAATTTTCATGACTGACTATTTATCCAAGAATCTTTTTGGATTCAGAATCTATTTAAAAGAAGCTTCTCATATATTAAATAATTAAGGCTATTTTCCCCTACTTTTCCTACCTTTTGAGGTGTTATTCCCCCTGCCAATCATGATTTTTGTGGATTTTTTTCATCCAAAAAGAGCACCTGGACCAGGATTTTCTTGGATTTGCTTGTTCGATGCTTGGAAAAACTTCCAAACGTATTCTCCCAAATGGTGGTTTGATGGTGATGAATCCTATGGGATCCAATCCGTCAAAAAATAACATCAAACTACTCCAAGAAACAACTCCCGGACCTGGATTTTTTTGTTGCTTCAAAACTCCGAATCTTAAATGAACCAAAACCAACCCCCACGTTTGATGCGATGTAAACATCCCCGCTGAGTGCTGCTGACTCTTCTCGTTCCTGGCGTTTTCTGGTGGAAAATAATATAGAAACCATCACCTTTTGTGTGTCTTTTTATAGGGATGTGATTCTCATCCCCTCCAAAAAGTCCATCACCAAAAATGGACCGGGATCCAGCTGTTTTTCTTATGTTTTTTTGACTTGCACACAGGCCCTGGCCAAACTGCTACAGTAGGTCCCAAACAACTAAAGATGGAGCACTTTTTTGTGAGTTACCTTGGAAAACCAAATATTTGAAGGGGCGCAAGGTTTGTTTTATTCGGGGACAATGCCAAAGATTTGCCAAGCTGCAAATAGCTCCAAAGCGCTTCCGTTCGCGCATACATCTCTCCGAAAAAAAAAAAACATGTTAAAAGCATCAATCTTCAAAACGGTTGGTAGTTTTGGCTGCTGCGGATGATGATGATGATGATGATGATGATGATGATGATGATGATGATGATGATGATGATGATGATGATGATGATGATGATGATGATGATGATGATGATGATGATGATGATGCTGATGATGATGATGATGATGATGATGATGATGATGATGATGATGATGATGTTGCTGCTGTTGACTTTGTTGATTGTTGTTGTCTATGTCTATTTCAATCATTTTTTTATGCTCCCTACTTGGCGGGGGTAGACTTCAACCTCCGTTCACCGCTTCAGCCGTTTCCACTTTTTCCACCTCCAACGCTGAACTCTGTGAGCGCCCCCGTGCCCGGCAAAACAGCGCTGGAAGTTTGGCAGAGTAAGGTTAGTAAATGGATTATTTCAACCATATTTAAACCTGGTCAATAAAAATTGGATATATTTGGGCTAAAAACTCCATTGATCCTAACCTTCAATCCGATCACTTCCGTCCCGGGACATCCAGTCGTGGAACTTACCAAGTTGCCTTGTGATTTTTTTTTGGACCCGCAGGGACCCCCAGCAGGGGCGGGTGAGTTTGAACCTCTGTTTGTGCCAGGGGTGTTTTTAGGTCCTCCAAATGGCTCGCCACGAATTTGAGGGGTCAGGATTCCTTAGGGGGGGTGACAATTTTCCCTCCAAACATAGTTAGTGGGTTTCGGTTTCACTATGTTTCAACCCATCTCAACAAAAACAATGTGTCAACTTGACCATCTTGGCCCAAGGATCATGTTCAAGAATAGAATTTAGGAATGGTTCCCCCCAGAAAACCAACATACCCCCTGAAAATTAATATAGTTGGAAGATAATTCTTCCTTAAAAAAGGGTTACTTGTTCAGAGGACATGTGAATTTTCAGGTGGGTAATAATTCATCCCAAATTCTGGCGCTAATTTTTGGAGTTGGTTTCCTTTACTATCACCACATGTGAAAAAAATACGTGACAATTGCTCTTTGGCGGTCGTGAATGCGTTGATTTTTTTCCCAACCAAAATATTGCAAAAAAGGAAGCTACTGATCTACTGAAACAGGACGTCTTTCTGTTTTCTAGGATTCTTTGGTCTCCAAAAAATCAAAGCTCCTAGAAAACAAGTTGCCGTTAATTTCCAATCAACTTTACCACTAAAAACCAGCAATCCAGTTGCCAGTTGCCTAACAAAAATGGTACACTGTTTTCCAGGCTGTTTTTTTTTCCCTAAAGGTCCACAGGTGGGCAACGTTTGGCACCACCACTGTGGGATTTTTTTTGTTACGCCGTCAGACCTAGTGGGTCCGGTGGCGACGGAAGGGCAGCAAGAAGTAGGTCATTCCACCGACTTCCGAATAGAAATGGATCTCACCCTGGCGGCCAACAAGTGCAGAAGCGTTAAAAGTCGTCAGTTTGGGAAGTTGGTAAGAGTTGGCGGAAGGTTTTGGTTGTTACTGGGATGTTCCTGCTGGTATTTAGTTTTATGGATTATGTAAATAGGTTGTAAGACCTATAAATAGGTCAAAAGTAATGGCAGATCTTACTAACTAGTGAGGATCAATTCCAGCCGGACACCCTGGTCATGATTTTCGCATTGTTGTTGGGGTTTGGGACCCCTCCCAAATCAACAATGGTGACCAGCGAGGCTATTATGATAAGATCCCTTTTAAGCTAAACCTTCACTTTTGCAGCATAACAAATCCTAGATCATCTCATTCAACTATCCAAATCAACTCAAAGCAGAATCTCCCCCCTTCCTTCCTTTTGAAGCGTCTTGAAAACGTGACCTTGTCATCCTTGAACATCCCCCCCAACCCCCAACCCACACGACCCACCAACTGACACACCTTCGAGGTGCGTAAGGAATCTTCAGCGCGTCTAACGACTCTGGCGCTCAACAACTCTTGAGACTTCTCCTTAGGAGAGGGCAAGGGGAACAGCACGAAACCATTTACTCCTTTGGAAAAAATCCCATCATTATATCTTATAAACTTTTCACTATGAAATTCATGAGTTAATTTTATATATGATTTACTAAGTAATAATTGTAATAGGGTTTATTATATACCATTTTAGGAATCCCTATTTAACAGCCAGCAAAATGGAAAGTAATGAGGATCATCCCAGGTAATTAGTGGTTAATTAGTGGCCCATGGTTCATAAGTCCCCTAAGGATCGGGTTGTGAGAACCCTTCCAAATGGCCATTCATGGTTTATACATGGGGGGTTACTAACCATTCACTTACGCGTCCTGGGATGATCCTCAAAGTGGAGAGGACTTTGGGCTTTGTGCGAGAAAAGATGTTCAAGCAGAAGTTTTGGGCATCCACAACGACTTTAAGGAGTGTATAAGAATAGAACATACAAAGTTATTACCCTCCATGGAACTAGCACATCCTTTTGCCAAGGCAGTTTTGAAGATGATTCTCCTTTTCCCCAGGTGGGATATGTTAGTTCCCAGGAGGGAATGGCAAATGCAGGTCTATTTTCGCGATCCGCGGTCGCCTAAAAAACTGAAAATCAAATGTCATCCTGGTGGTGACTAGAATCCTGGATGCGGGGTGATCCCAAAGTAAATCTCCATTCATTAAAATCAAGGGCACAGGGAGATACTGTTGTTCAGAAATCTAGCGATCACCAGTTGAGCTTGGCAGTTGATCCCATTATTTGTATACATCCCAGGTGGTTAGCTGGATTTCTGAACCATCAACAACATGTTTGGATTTATTTTCGGGGAGGTTTGTGGCCAAACGACGCATATCAAGGACACTAAAATCAACACATCACGCGAATCCAGCTGAGATAGGCGCCCTCCCTGAAACTGACATTTTCGCACCTGAAAATTGATGGTTGAAAGACTATTTTCCTTTTGGGAAGGCCTTATTTTCAGGGGCTATTTTAGTTTTAGGGAGGGTAACATGAGGACAAAAATAATATGTACTTGCAAATAATGGACATCTGGCAGAAAAAGAGCTACCTGAGTGGCAGTTTCACGTGCCCCGAAAAAAACGACTTCAACAAGAAAATTGTGCTGTAAGTTTCACGTGTTCGTGACCACCAGAATCGTTAGCCCAAATACTTAATGGAGCTGGTCTATTTACCTACTTTTTTGGGTAGTTTTAGGGGGCGGAAAATTAACGGCTGGAACCAAAACATCACCAAAGGAAAAGGAAAATCCTCTTCCAAACCTCCATTTTTGGGTTCCATTTTTTTATCTTCCAGGGTGTAAATATACCAGGCCCACTGAGTATCGGGTATAATACATTTTTTGGAAACAAAAATCCCGTGATTTGGTTTCACACAATTCTACCAGGGGTTGGCATTTTGGGGGGAGACCACACACACAGAATATCATACTCAATGGGTGTTGGTTCCCCATTCACCTCATCCACTCCATTCCCACCATCGCCACATCGCCGTCTTTCTTTGGAAATCCAAAGGGACGTTCCACATGGGACCCAGCTCTTGTTGCATCGCCTTCGGAAAAAAAAACGGATCCCGAAAAAAACCTCTGGAAGTCAAGTCCCACAGTGACTCCTGTTATAGTAGCATTGAAGCATCTTTCGTTGATGATATGTAGACGTACCATTTTTGTTAAATGAAGCTGGTTTTTGATTTTAGCTGCAAAAAACTATGTAGTTTTTGTTGGATCTTCATGTAGGTAAATACATGAAGCTTCAATTGAGCATTTGGGATAACAAGGACCCCAAATCGAATTCATAGCTCTTGAGAAAAACTCTATACTTTAGCCACCTATTGTTTTACTAGTTGGTGGTTTCAACCCATCTGAAAAACACTAGTCAAATTGGATCATTTCCCCAAGGATCGGGATAAAAATAAAAATCTGTGAAACCACCACCTAACAAAATATTCCTAGAATCCACATGACCCTTTATTTTGGGAGAAAAAGGCCTTATTTTGGAGGGTTGACCTTCAAAAATAGGGGCCTTTTGGGCTCTAGGTTGTCGCTAGGAAGTTAATTGAAATTCGTCCCCAGCATGCTAGGAACCAAACTTCCAGGTGCCACCAGGTGCCGAAAAAACCAGGTCAACCCAACCCCCCCCCCCCCTGACGTACCTGCCCAGATATAAGGCCTTATTAGGGGCTTATTAACCATTGGTTTCCCCTTAATAAGGCCTTATTAAGCTCTTTTTTCTGGGATATAGGGGTGAAATAATCGGGGTGAAATAACCCCAGGAAAACCCAACTATAAGGATATTATAGGGGCGAAACTAACGATCGTAGGGGGCCCATCTTGAACGAATTCCAAACAATTAATTTTCCAACTTGGATACTTGAAAACTCCAGGTTATTTCTTTGAATCTCTGCTGACCTTAGCAATTCAAAACCCCTCATGTTCAATAGGGATACCATTTTCCACACTTATTTCAGGGTCCATTGCTTTCCAGCGAGCTATTTTTTGTTCAAAGACCCTGAGTATCTGGGCAATCTATTAAAAATCCGACAACCTTCCGCAGTTGTTCCACGAAGCATCCAGCAGGTTATCCAAGGGGCCGAGGCACTGATTGCGCGTCTGCCGGGAGAACATGCTAGCCTTGATCTGCCCAACGGCTGTGTTCTTAATCAGCTGCTCGCGAGCTACACCCAGATTTTTTTCCCTATGTTGTAGGCTGCCCAAAACCATGCTGGCACCTTCTATTCGACAACATTCAGATCGTTCATATCCACCCAGGGATACAGTTCTCAGCCTTTGAGGTGGCTTCAAAGAGCGGGTCACATGCTTTGAAAAAAACATGTGACGGGATGAGCAGTGATGTACCTGCGGATGAAGTCTCTCACATCCTTGTTGGCTTCCAGCTGTGCCTCCACAGGTCCAAGAGCTTTCATGATATCCTCCAAGCTGCTAACCAAGAATAAACAACTGGATGACAAAAATATCATCCCCATTTTGACCAACAAAAAATCATTGCTTGGATGGAGATTTGCTGGTTTCGTTAAAAATTCATCATTCTTGACTTCTTTGGTGATTCGATTATTCAATGGTTTTTCCCTATTTTGCAAACACTTACTTCATCAAAAGTTCCTATCACATCACTTCAGCTAAAATCCATAGGCTGTTAATCCTCAAATGGGTTTTCACAGTAGAAACATCAACAATAATCGATGTCACTCCACTTGTTCATGAGCCACACATCACACAAATCATTTAACTCAACCATTTCGGCCATGAAATAACTTTTCACATTTTTTTCCCGATTAAATTTGTAGGTGGCAGAAGTTTACCCCCCTGAAAACTAATATGACAATGGAAAATCACCATATTCTAATAGGGGATAGATCTTCAACCGGTTGTCTTTCTATTGTTACGTTTAGCCGGCTAGCCATTTGGCTGATTGAGTTGAATTATCCATAGTTCTTCCCATTGCAAACTGGGATTAGAGGTTGTTTCGGATTTTTTTCCCCATCCCGTACCGGCCTAACGATAGGGAATCCAACTAATCCATCGCTACCCAAGCCGATGTGCGCTAAAATGTTGTACTAGGCAAAACTTAGGTCACCGAAACTAAAGGCTCAGGTTGAGCACTATTTTAGTGAGTTACCTTTCATAAAACCCACCAAATTCAAAAGCGCAAAGATTTGCCAAGGGTAGTGATGCTAAATAACTTGGATCAAATTCCTCACCCGCAATTAAGGGGATAAATTTCAACCAACTTAGGTGTTATAGTTACAAATTATAGCCGAACTTATACCCTGGAAGTCAAAAACTCTTAAAATCATAGTCCCATAATATAGTCCCCAATGTTGGATGATTAAAGTACCCTATCTAAAAAATCAGTCTTTGGTGAAGTTCCCTGTTCTTTTAATGCTCGAGTGGGGGACGATTGTTACAATCGCTCCCTACCATTTTCATCCATTTTCGCCACCTACTTGGATGTCCCAGAAACTTAGTAAAAGGTTAGTAACTGGTTTTATAACCCTAATGTATCCCATTTCTAAGCAGGTTATATCCCATTTGTAAGCAGGTTATAAGACTAACTTCCTGGGACATCCAAGTACGTTTTTGACAAAACCCCTTTCGAAACCTCGAAACATGCGGTACTGATCTGGACACCTGGCGCGAGCTCACGATGGTGATCTTGCAAAGCTGGTTTTTGTTGGATGTTTTTGAAAGCAGCACCTAGTGATGCTTTTTTGATGGGAATCTAAGGGTACCGCCCCAATCCCCCCAAGAAATAAGGCCCTAATCATCCATTATTAAGGGAAACCAATGGTTAATAGTCCCTTAACAAGGCCTTATTTCTTGGGGGGGGTGGCATTGGGGTGGCATCGGGGGGGTCCTCTTAGGTTCCCATGACTTTTTTTAAACATGACAAACCAGTTGATTAACTATGGGGCTTTCAACATTTATTTTGGCAACTCATAGCTATCTTGGATTTGCTTGCTGGATGCCTGTAAAAAGTTCCAGAAATATTATCACAATTGTTGAGTTTGATAAGTAAAAAATCACCCAACAAAACAACTTCCAGTTGTTGGTTGTTGCCAGTGGTAAATACAAGGGGTATTTGATTACCAACCCACACTTCCGGAAAATCTCTCAAAATTACCATACATGTGCAGTTTGTGTGATCCATCCAATTTGGATAATTGAACCACCACTGGAATCTTGAAAGAACATGTGAAAGTACAACTCTGAACCAGGTCTTCAGTCTCAAGATGGTGTGAAAAAAACACGAAAAAAAACCGAGTAAACAAAACTCTGCACATAGTCAAGCGGATCAAGAAGGAATGTTCAAAAATTCATGCGACTCCATGCGGTCTGTTGGGGGCAAAACAAAAAACCTTGGAGAATAGAGTCATTCAATCGACCCTTTAGAAGAAAAACCAGGCGGAATGGGAAATCTGCGGAAGATCCAGTCAACTAGTTGAACCTTAAACTGTCATTTTTGCCGCTGGATTTTGAACGGTCTAAATTTGACCAGTTGATGTGCAAAAAGTTGGGTCTTTATCATTTCCCCACCAAAATGCTACCATACTTGGAGGATCATCCCACTTTGTTAGTGGTTAGTAATTCCCATGTATAAGCCATTAGGCCTACTACTACTTAGGGGACTTATTAACCATGGTTCCTAACTACTCACTAACTGATGATCCTTTCAGTTGCCAACAGCTTTGGACAAAAATGGAAGCTCCTTTCTTACTGAGCCATTTCGGCCACAAAACGAAATGGAAGATCACATTCTGACGAGCCATGCGACAGATTTTTGTGAACGCATTGCTTTTTTGATCAAAAGGCTTCATCTTGATGAATTTCCTACTAAATATGTACCCTCCAGTAAACGAACATAGCTGCCTGGAAAATGGGACCCAGATTGAGTCGATGTATGTCTTATTGAACATGGGGGATCTTCCAGCCAGCTATGTATAGCTATGTTAGTTTAGCAATCCCCCCACGTTGAAAGGTTAGCTGGTTGTCTGAGTCAGTTTCCTTCCCACTCTTCCGGATTTTCCTCAAGAAAAACCATGCCAGTTTGCGCTTCCAGAAGAAGAAGTTCCCTCCAAGATGTCCAGAATAGAACAAATGCTTCCTGATTTTTTTTGACAGAAAATGCATTCACAAAATATCAATGATGCTGGAAAAAACACATTATATGGAAACTGTCAATCATTTTTGGGTATTGCATTGTATTCATTCATCTTGAATTTCCAAAAACATATACACCAATATACCTTTACCCTCTGTATATTCAAATGCCAATCGCCTCTTTGTTTTCTTTTCATGTCTTGGCAACTTACATATTCATTGGGGGGAAAACCAACGTATGGTGGTACCCGCCTTTTTATGCCAAACAAACAAAAACATACAAACACAAGGATGAGCCTGGCAATTCTGCTTTTTTGAGGTGGTTAAGTGACCCTTTAAAAGGTTGTAAATGTGACCTCCCACCGATCGGGATTTCTTATCGGGGTCGCGGCTGCCGTATCACCTGGAGCTAGTCCAGGGTTACCTCCCTCACCTCATCAGTTGTAAAGTTTGTGTGGGTAATCCATCACCAAATCTATACCCTAGAAGTCAAAGCCTATTGAAATAATAGAAACCACCATTTTGGATGATTATATAATTAAAATTAAGTACTAAAAAACTAGTCCTGTGCAAATAAAATAACACACACCGAAACAACTCATCATTTTGGTTAGAAAACATGTCTAAACTATTGACATGGTGTCTTTTCCCCAAGTTTGAAAACTATGCCCAGGCGTTATACTGAATCATATCCCCCAGTAGAGGTGAAAAGAAACAATTTTTTGAAACTCTTTACCGGGATAAACATGCCGACGAGATCAAGTAGTTTGGTAAATAGCACCTATCCAGTTTTTGCAAAAACACATGCCCTCATATGGTAAACAAATCCGACAAAAAAGATTGAATGAAAAAAACACTGAGTTATGTCAAAGTTTTCTACAGTTGGTCGTTTCACTCCCTATCTAAGCAAAATATACGCAGCGGTTGTTGAAGCAGGAATCATCATTTCTCCAATCCTAAGATTTTTCTTTTCAAACCACCACCTAGCCTACCCTCTGTGATTGTCAGAGATCTGGTACACTTTGCCTTCAAGAAATCCCGAGCACCTGAGCTCCCCAAATATCAGACAGTAGTAGCTTATACAGGGGTCATTATTAACAATGCACAATGCTCTATTTTAGGGACAATCCCAAGCAATTCCTTGCATTTTGCATCAAGTTTAATGTCCCTCAAAATGGGTGGCATGAAAAATGACACAACAACAACAACAACAACAACAACAACAACAACAACAACAACAACAACAACAACAACAACAACAACAACAACAACAACAACAACAACAACAACCACAACCATGTTCAACGGGAACCCCATAGAAAAACAATGCCCTCCAAGGCGCCGAAGAGATGATATCTCCTGGAATCACTGGTGAAACTGGAAGCAGCGCGAAAATTCCATTTTCCGCAAATAGTTGACGCCACACATATTTGAGCCACGAAAAAACCCGACTTTCCATGAGTCATCCTGGTTGTTTCATAGGGATCCTTATAATGGTTCATCATACTCCCCACATAACTGGGTAGTATAATCCCCTAGAAACCCTGAACAACCTGTTTTAAATAATACAGCGGCACCACATCCGCCTATCTACCCTCATCTAACGGAGTCTATGCAATTTTCAACTGTGGCAGTAGATGAGGGTAAATCCGCATCTGATGCCGAACAGATCTCATCTTTTCGGATAGTAGTAAGCACCATTTTCCAGCCTGAAATTTCAAACCGGCTTTTCTCCAGAACAAACCATCCTTGAGCAGGGGTCATTATATTACCAACCCAACCCCAAATTATTTTGCACTATCAACACGAGAAATCTCTTGGAATTACCATACATTTGCATCAAGTAACTTGGTCCCCCTCAACAAGGGTGGCATCTAATGACCCCTGTTGACCAACCCGGAAGAACAGCCGTTGTTTTTAGATGCCAAGTTGCTGCATATCTTTTCCAACAACTCCACCTACACACTCTCCACCTGAGCTTTGCGAGGTTTTTTTGGGGGCTGGCGAAAACCTCAGGAAACCTCGGGAAGAACTTAAGGAAGTAACGGGTAATCCATCACTGTCATCAAACTACCATTTTTTTGGGGGAATCAAACAATACACATGTATATCATGTATGATAATTTGGAGGGATTGTAACAATGTATTGTTTGGATCATCCCAGGACTTGTTTCGGTAATTAGGATCACCCGCATTTATAGAATATGAAAAGGTGATTTGTAAGGGGAACAACCAACCCGTTCCTTAGAATAAACCACGTATCCAAATCGGAGCCCATCCTCCAAGAAATTCATCACTAAATCTATAAATCAGAACATTGGATTGTGCCATGCATATTATCCCAAATTGGTGATTCAAAAATGGTGATTTTTTAATGGTAAAACGTAAAAAAAAACACCGTAAATTCAAGAAAACCATGTCTATTTGTCCGATTTCAAAGGGGGGAGTACCTTCGTCCCACATGTCCCACAATCCCAAATTGAGGGTGCTTTGATGGTGATGAATCCCAATGGGATTTTAATCCCTTAAAAAATCACCTCCAAGTTTAGTAACATCCAAAAGTCATCATTTTGGTGGAAACAAATGTTTGAAACTAGTTGGTGGTTTCAGCCCCCAGCAACTTTGAATGAAAAAAAATACGGGTTCGTCGTCAACTTGGGAATCATCATGAATCCCAAATGATTTTCGGCTTTACAAAGAATCTCTTCAAACCTCAACATCTAGAAACGAACCCCCTTTCCAGTCACTATCATGATGATATGAATCCATCACTTATACATCCTTCCTCTTAACCTTCATTTGCCTAGGTTAATTGGGAGGGTCAACATATGCCAACTCTTAACCATTGAAATATTAACATAGAAAATCTTAGGAATCTTTTACCAGTAGGAGTCATCCCTTTTCTGAAACCATCATATTCTTAGGGGGGATCTGGGCCAGAGAGGGCAACAATGACCCCCAAAATGCACCCAACAAAAACCCACCACGGAAACGTCTTTTAAGCAAAAAAACGACGAGGCCGCCCAGGGACAGTGAACGCCCACGCGGAGATTGACCTCTTCGTTTTGTCTTCTGGACCTTGTTTTTGATAGGGAATGTAGGTGTATGAACCATACATTGAGTGTTTGGGAAATTAGAGTTTTTGTCAGCATGTAACTAAGGAGTTTTTTTGGTGGTTTTTCATTATCGCAAAATGAACTGATGGTAGATTCATGGTTTGGGGCAGGTGAACCGCCTATCATTTTTTGGGGAGGCTTCGTAGATTTGGGGGGAAATCAAAGTTTCTGATTGCATTCCCCAAAATAACATCCTAAAACTAACACGCAAAGCAAACATGCCCCCTTTTGGCGTCTGCGATGCCCACTTTCATGAGGATTTTCTGGCTTGTAGCTTTATTTTCAGGGCGTTTCACTACAACGCCAGGATTGCTCATTTAGACCATGAGTTTGAAGTGCAAATTCAATTTTTCAGTGAACCCCCCAATCTGAATCCCCAGCAAGAATTGATAGCTTCGCGGCTTTTAAGGCCAGGTAGTGCAAACCGAAAACAAAAGAAACCAATCCTGGGCGATTTCAGTGAATTTTGTGAGGACCTCACATGATCTTGTAATTTTTGTTGCCATTGCACAGCCTTGAGTCTCCTCGCACTGTTCATGCTGTCTTGTAATACTTTTGTGAAGTTTCAAACTGCAAACATCGGCATTTTCTGGATTTGAAGTGCCTCCAAAGAAATTCTCTAGCCTCGTCCGGCCTTCATTTAGCTTTGAAAGTTTCGGCCTTCAACATTCTGTTGAAACAGAGCTCTGCAGTACTTAGATCTTCAGATATGCAGGGTTGTAACCTGTAACACCTGAAAACGAAGGTAATGGATGGAAGTACCCTGGAAGTCCAAGCCAAGATCATCGTTTTGAATGGCCTTGAACCGTGAAGACAAACATTGATATGACATTGCTTTAGTACGGGTTTATTCACCAAAACTTTGACCTAAAATCGAGGTACTGAACCCTAGAAGGCTATTTTGGGGGTGGGGTTTCCCTTACATAAGCCTTACATACAGCATATATAGGTGAGTACCTGTTTTATGTACCCGAAGTGTTGTTGATTTATTTCCTCAACAATTCCAAGGGACTCAAGGGACTTTTCGGCTTTAATGAGTCGATTTGACTTCCTGCAAGGTGGGCCCCTACTAGTTATAAATGAAGTTGTAAGCCCTATCAGTAACTGGGGGTTATGACCCCTATAGGTGGAGTTAGAACCTTACTTACAACTGGAAGGGGGACACCTTGCATCAATGACCTTTTGATGTGTTGCCACGTGACCAGGCATCCGTTTTCTCAATCATGGCCAGGGCGAAACAGAGCACTGTCCTCCGTGTTTTTGAGCACAGAAAAGCTCACGTAAAAATCCAATGTGACTTGTTTCATCCTTGAATGAGTTGGGGGGGTTAGATCCTTGGGGGTTAAATCCACTGGTTTCTTTTTAATCTTTTTTTTCTCTAAATGCTTGATATCATCTTGATATTTGACTAGTTGGTGAGTTGGTGGTTTTTGTCCACCCGTTTTAGAAAAAATATGTGCGCACTCCTCCAAGTGGGAATCATCTCATGAGCAACCCCAAAATTTGATGTGAAAACAATGAACCAAACAGCGAGCCATAAAATATAAACCCTCCTACTTTCCATTGAATCGTGGTTGTTTAATAGGGATCCCTATAATGGTTTGTTAAAATCCCCATAAAACTGGGGAGTATAGTCCCCTCTAAACCCTAAACAACCAGAGTTTTTTCCATTGCTCATGTTGAGCGGTTACGAACTCCCCCTCTATCCTGCCTCGATTTCTGGTGGTTGTATTTCACACCCCCTAAGTTTAACGAATGGTTCACCAAATAACCATGACGATTTCCAACTTGGATGTCCCAAACAGTTATGATCAAAGGTTAAGATCCGGGGAGCATAACCCCAATAAAAACCATTTATAACTATAGGTTATAACCCATTTACTAACCATTTCTGAACTTCCTTGGACATCCTAGATGTTCGGTTCATCTCCGTTCGGGATACGGCGGGAAAGGGTTGAGGCCTAAGACCTTTCAGGAAACCCTGAAATTTTCAATTGTATGGCATGAAGGATAGCTGGCCTGGTCACCACCACACCACCAGCAGTTGTAGATACTTACCCTCCCTGAAACTAACATAGCTCATGAAAATCACCATCTTTCATCTTTCCTGGTAAATACCATCAAAATGGTGGGTTTTCCATGGCTATGTTAGTTTACAGGAGTGTATTGCAGGGGTCATGAAATATTACCAGCCCAAAGTCATCAGACTGTTTTTTAGCTTATGGAGGATACTTTTCTACACCTCCCAACTTGGATTTGCTTAACAAAATGTTTAGAACAAAACACCAAAAATCTTCTCCCAAATGGTGGTGGTTTGGTGGTGATGACCCCCATGGTACAATGCGTGCAAAAATCACCCAAAAAACAAGTCGTAACCTTAGATTTAGATATCATAAAACGGTCTACAAGGTGGGCCCCTACTAGCTTTGAATGGAATTAAAACCTATAGATGGTTTTATAAGTTGGTACCTGGTACGCGTATCTTAACCCATACAAATGGATTTATAACCCTACTTAAAGCTGGCAGGGGCCCACCTTGTATCTGACTTATTGGATCATTTTGGAGTACCAAACATCATTCTGGAGAACCCTCCATGTGAGCTCCATAGCAGGCAAAAGATTTAAATGAAAAAACACCNGCTGGCAAACAATGAAGGAATGCATGTGGTACAGTAGGGAAATTGGACTTGAAGGTGATCTTTCATATTCTGAAGAATTCACTTACGGCAAACTTACGACAATGGAACCTTATGCATGACTTACGGCAGACCTTACGGATACCTTACGAACATCAGGAAACAGCTTACGACAGGCATGAATTCTAGTAAGCGGAAGATGTGACGAATACATGTGGAATTTAGAACACTGCTCACCTGTTTCCAGGAACAAAAACCTTCCGGATGGAAAATCATGACAAGATGTGAAAAGGGGTCATGATATTACCAACCCAAACAACGCAGTATTGTAGGGGAAATGCCTCAAAATCTTTCACTGTGTGCGATGAGACCTAAAGGTGAGCTGCATGAAACGTGTAAGGGAAACCTTACAGAAAATCAGCCCGATCAGCTGGTGAACATCTTCGGTCTCCAGGACTTTGGTGGTGTCTGCCTCGTAGACATATGGGTAGCCCTGCTAGTGGTATACTGCTGTGTGGGTGTTGGGATCAATCGAAGATGGAAATTGCTTCCATGCCCATCGAAGTTGGTTGTCTTTAACAGGTTCAGCAAAAACCTTCAATCTGAGCTTCATGCGCACGCGCACCCACATGCATGCATCCTCAATGTCTGAACTTGCAATCAGCGCCGAAGGGCGTTTTGTTGGCATACCAGCACCCTCAGTGCATTGGCGGCGGCGCGAGTTCCTGCTACAAGTCTCTCGTTAAAATTCAAAAGTCAACCAAAAAATAAATGATCAATCGAATCGTGCTGGCTGCTCGCCACTGGTTTCAGACAAATTTTTTTTGACCTGTCTGGGCCAAGCCTCTGTGGGCGGTGGCTTCTCCCTCCAGCAGCAGTTCTGTTGCAAGTTGCCCATGATGCCGGCCAGCGTTAGATTAAGAATACCAACGTTATACATCAATATGCAAAATGTGTAAAAATACGTGTTTAAATACAACTAAAAATATGTTACTATTTGCTTATAAAAATATAATAAACTATAATATATTTATAATCTATGAGCAAAGATATTAGAGTGGGGGAGTTGTAGCCGCGCCTTTGGATCAAAAAACCATCTTCCAACATGTCAGTGTCCATGGAGTGATGGCCAAAGAATGGTAGGGGCTGGGGTTGTGACCATCCCTGAGGGGTTACTCTGCTTTGTGGCGAAGTCGTGCTCTTTTTTACCACTTGCCCTGGCTTCCACCACAAGCTTGCACTCGTTCAGGACTTTCTGGTCATTGATGACCCCTGGTGAAATCAGGTTAAGATACCCATCCAACCAACTCTCCCCGTATGGCTTTCAAGCTACACCACGGAATGCCGCGCAGTCAAAGGTTGCTCGGCCATACCAGCAATGTAAGCATCACCCACAGTTTCGATCTGCGGTTCCACGGTAAGGTGGTGGTACTTGTGGGTGAGCATTGGGTGCATGGGTAGTTAACTAAACCTTTCCAGGTACCTGAAAATTTATAGGACTCAATAATCAAGCAGCCCTTTTTTGAAAATTTGATGGGTGAAAATGGCACCGCAAATCTCTGGTGTTAGGATCAACTGGGAAAAAGGGAATTTTTTGAGAGCTATCATGGATTCTGCTATACCCCCGAAATTTTGACGGATAAATAATACTATTGATGGTCAGAAATCCGGAGGCTAGCCAGTTGATATAGGATTTCATAATATCTAGCCAAATTATACTATTTCACCAAGCTAGATTTCCCTTTCCCTTAGCTACCTTTTGGAGGCCAAAAACTCGTGTGAGGTCGCTATCATGTGACCAGCAAAAAAAATCTCCCAAAAATGGTGGTGAAAAATGGTGATTTACTTTTTTCGTACTTAAAATCAAAACAATCACCTTAAATCAAACAAATCCAAGTCTAGTCTAGTTGGTGGTTTCAACCCAATTGAAAAATATTAGTCACAATGGGAATCTTCCCCAAATAGAGGTTAAAATAAAAAAAATGGAAACCACCACCCAGAAGTCTATTGTTTGTCAAATTTCAAAGGGGGGAAGTACCTTCATGGTTTCCTTCTGCGAAGTCTTTCATTCAAACCTTTCGAAGAAACGC
This sequence comes from Breviolum minutum Mf 1.05b.01, assembly GCA_000507305.1. Classification (NCBI taxonomy): domain Eukaryota; class Dinophyceae; order Suessiales; family Symbiodiniaceae; genus Breviolum; species Breviolum minutum. The sequence continues at coordinate 16,419 of DF240609.1, read as the reverse complement.
CTTATGTTTGGGGATGATCATCCAACCCTTAGTAAGGAGTCTCTTGTGGATCTTATTGAAACCACTTTTAGTTGGAATCTCTTACGAAACCAAAAGTTCCCTAACTTACAAAAGATAGAAGACATATGGCAGAACAACTATATAGATTGGACCTAACCCCCAACCCAGGATGCAATCGTGGCTTATATAAGTCTATAGTTGTACGGATTCCGAAGCCTAGCAATGCAAGTGTCATCCTGGTGGTGACTGGAATGCTGGATGCGGGGTAGATCCACATATTCCGACCAACATGATGATTTGTTTGTGATTCGCTGTTAGGGTATGGGATCAAAAATCACTTCAAACAAATCCACACCAGGTAGTTGATCAATAGGACCTCCCAATGTTGTACCCAAACTGTTTTCAAATCCATTTGAACAAAACAATTCGATCTCCCAACCAACATTCGCCCACCCCCTCCTTCTTCAAACAACCAAAATTACACTTGGCCCCTTTTTTTCTTATTCTGTTTGATGGGCCATTTCGCTCTTTTGTTCGATATCTCCATGCCTTGTAGACACCATAGCGGTCGGTAAGATCATCGAAAATGTTGAAAATCTCTTCGATGATAGCGACGACCTTCACGAAGCAGCTTGAGTTGATGGTTTGAACCGTTTTGGGGCAATGATACTGTTGATGGAAGAAATCCCGCACCACCTGGGATGTATAAAACCTTGTAAATAATGGTATAAAACCTTGTAAATAATGGGATGACCTGCCAACCTCAACTGGTTAGCCGGATTTCTGAACCATCAACAATATCAAGACAAATTTACTGGAGCAACGCTCAAAAACTCACGCATTCTTTTGGCATTTTGTGGCAAAAACCTCACACCCCGTAAGATCGATGGGACTGGTAGATCTACCTACATTGATCCCATAAAGATCAAGACAAATATACCAGTCCCATTGATCCTATCGGCACTTTCTCTCCATCTCAAGCATTATTTTGAAATGATCAAACAATAAATTCATACAAAGGAATTTATGTTACCAACCCAAACAAGGCACTACTAAGGGGAAATCATTCAAAAACAGCCAGCCACATTTTCGCATACATTTGATGCCCCCCCAAAACGGGTCCCATTTAATGTTCTCTGTCATATGGTGGGGGGGTTTTCCAAAAAACATCGTCTTCGGATGGGAGGATGTCCTTCCCTCAGGTGCCGAAACCTCTTCAGGATGCCGTTGACTGGACATCTCCGTGAAGCCCACCAAATCTGATTGCGCCTTGGTTTCCACCAGGATCTCTCGGAAAAGACCAGAAAAGTCAAAAACCAGATTCAGATGATGTCCCCTGAAAAAAGTGTTAATGAAATAAACCCTTACTTCACCAATCTCGTCTTGAAACGCTTCAAAAAAACCGTGCAAAAAATATTCTTTACTTCAACTTCCATGGATTTTGGTGGCGAAAATGCTAGTAACGATCGGTTTCAGCGTTGGGTTCCACCTATACCCTTGATGACCAGTCCACCAAACAAGTCGTGGCAGCCTCGACTTAGGATGACCCATGGAGGTTCCAGATTCCTGTTGGACTTTCGGGGTATTCACCCGTGAAAAACACTTGCGGTTCTTACGTCAGGTCGGGTTAGATCGGAGGTTTTTTGACAGGATTGCTAGGTAATTCTCGATCGTTTGCAGGTTGTAATCACCTATAGCTTACCGTGATTCACCGTTACTAGAGCAGCTCATTCCCATGTTCGAAACACCGTACGGTTGAAGCTTCAGAAATCCGACTGTTCCTTTCCTCTTTGGGATGGCAGAACCTGGCAGGTGCTATTTTCTTCGGAGGGTTAGACATTTGCTAAAGGAACATCCTTGGATCTGCGAATGTTCGATGCTTTGAAAAAGGCAACCATATGATCCCAAATGGTCGTTTGATGGTGATTTACCACGGTACAATCCGCAAAACATCATCCAACAAGACAAATTGAAGATCTTTAATTAAGCAACATCCCGGCTTGTTTAGTGCATGGTTTTCTAGTTGGCGGTTGAACCAACCCAATTGAAAAATATGCTCGTCAAATTGGATCATTTCCCCAAGATTCGGGGTGAAAATTAACAGAATTTGAAGCCACCACCTAACAAAATATTCCTAGAATCCACATGACCCACAAAACATCACTCAAAAAACACACCGAAGATTTGATAAACAACATCCCCGTTTGTTTAGTGCATAGTTTTAGTTTGTTTCAAACAAGTTGCAATGGTCGCCATCTGATACTTGTGCGAAGGCAATGGTGCTTCCTTTTTTGCAAAGTCGGGGGCCGAGAAACCGAGGAAGATTTCCCTTGTGAATCTATAAGGTTTTTACCAAAGACTATTGTTCTTTGAGTAGGACATTTTCATGCAACATTGGGGACTATTATTTTTAATATAGATTTTTGGTTGTGCATTTTTTTTTTAAACTTTACTGGCTGTTTCAGCCACCCATTTGAAAAACATACTCGTCAAGGTGGATCATTTCCCCAAATTTCGGGGTGAAAATTCAAGGAATATTTGAAACCACCACATAGTTTAGGGTGAGAACTCAACCATCATTTTGCAACGGCTTTAAAAACTTCCGGGTGTGTATCTTCATGAGTATTTCATCATAATTCTTCCAAAATGCTTCAAAATAGTTTTTTCCCACAATGTTGGAACAAAATACACACGTCCTCTAAATCATCATCCCCAGAAATCAGGGTGATTTTCTCAAAGTATGGCCTTGAACTTTGAAGTTTAGGGTGAGGGCTCAATATAAACACTCTCCACTTTTCACTATGTTTTACGCAGCAACAAGGGGCCATGTATTTTTTCACCATGCTCTCTGAGGATTATCCTTAATAAGGGGTGTTATGTGGCATTGCAAAGGTACCTTGGGTTGGATGACTTCTTTTCCACCGGATGTGTGATGGATTTATAGGCGAACAGTCCTGGGGTGAACAATCTTCGTTCCAAAATGATACTGTTGATGGAAGAAATCCTGCACCAGTTGGTATGGAGAATCTACCATAATTTACAGTGTTTCATCTATCTCAGGTGGTGCAGGATTTTTTCCATCAACAGTATTACACTCCCTGAAACTAACAGTTTGCACCTGAAAGTAGGTCATCGCAAAAGGAAACGATCGTATTCCAACTATCCATCCATTTTCAGGTGCGAGCTGGTAGCTCCCATGAGGGTAGTCAAATTGAATCATTTCCCTCAATAGTGGAAAATCAAAACAACACCTTTCAGACCATCACAGTGTTCTATATGTCCCGGTCAAAAATCACCAACAACCATCATTTTAAGCCCTGATGATGATGCCGATGATGATGATGCTGCTGCTGATAGTGATGATGTTCAACACCGGCCGAAAGGGAACATCCATCAACATCCATCTCAATCCATGCATCACCTAGCAATTGGGGTTTCTGTAAAAAATTAGCCAGCCCGAGAGGGATATTAATCTTCCGACTGTTGATGGTTTTCGAGTCATTCTGGAGAAAACATGGATCTTATTTGACCCCCACACTGGACTTTGTCGAAATATTTGCCACACGTTTGAACAGCATGAAATAAGGTTTAAGAAGGCCTTATCAAGGGAAACCAATGGATAATTTGGGCCATCGAGCCATTCCTTTTTCATGGTGGAGGCCTTTAGGATTATCATAGGATTCCTCCGGTTCTGGAAATAAGTGGTAGGGATTATATAATCCCCTAGAAGGCAAGGACTATACCTGGTATATAAGCGGTACATACTGCCAATTGGGGTGATTATATGCTACCTACCACTTTTTACACGAACCTGAAAAATCGGTTGATGTTATGAGTGATTCATCGATCAATGTGGGTAAGAATTCATTAAATCGAGTATCCATATCCATATCAATTGGAAGGATTTTTGTTTCTATCAACGGATCCGGTAAATATGCCTTACCAGTCCGATGAAGAATGGAGGTTTTAAGATGTTTAAACCCTGCAAATATGAGGTTATAAGTTATAACCCCTGAAACATGATAAAACTTGTGGGTTGCCAAGGACAAGGGATCCCTATGAATGGGGGAAGAGTTCATGGATTTCATGGCGTATCCATATATCCATCTACCTGGATTCCTGAAAGGATCCCCGACGAAAAAAAACCTGAGTAGCTAATCGTACTCGATCGCAACTTACGGTAGGTAAGGTCCGTTGGGATTTGGTACCATTCAATTTTTGATGGAATCAATAGATCGGAAAATCCCATGGTATTTTTGATGCGACTTCATCCTTTATCGTACTATCCAAGGGACGGGATGCTCGGAAATTTCCTTCACCACCTGCCAGGCAAAAACTTGTCGAGTTGGCAGTTAGCAAGGGACGAAGAAAACTTGCCTACAGTCTTATGAAACTGGAAGCTCAGAATGGCTTAACTGTAAGCTATTGTAACTCCAGTATAGTTCATAAGTTGATGCGTATACGTATACATGATATTTTGCACTATAAAAGGGAAATCTCAAACTATACACAGGGTAGCTCAAAATACATACAATTGACTGGTCAGTTAGCTATTCTGATCTATTGTGATACTATGGGGTAATGACCAAGCTAAGAATCAAGCAAATTCACAAAATACTTAGGAAAACAGCACCATAGACTCATGTTCAATAGAAGATTCATCCATACATTTATTTGGGGCATTTTTCAGCCAGCGACTGGGTTAAGTTCACCATAGCTCTGGTGGAATTTCATCAAATTGCACCAAGCCAGAGTTTTGAAAATACCCTCCTGAAGTTTAACCTATCCCTTGAAAAGTGATCGAAACCCAAAAGGATTTTCCAAGCAGCATTTTTCAGGGGGGGAGTAACGGGAAGGATTCCCTTGCTGAGTTCACTACTAGTTTATGAAATACGGGAAGTTCCTTTATCAAGGCCCAAGCCAAAGTGATGAAAACCAGTGGTTGTTCAACAAGGATCCTTGTTGCAGGTCTCCCCCAAGAAAACCCACAACCTTACTTTATAGGGGTTATAACCCCATAATCTTAAGGCTTCAAATCTTCATTTTTTTACGGGTTTTGGGGTAGGCTGCTTGGTATAACTTGTAACTGCTGGTAGGTGGGCCCAACAACCAGATATAGGTTAAAACTCCTGTAAGTAGGGGTGAAATAGTCCCCAGTGACCCATTTATTTTCGGCCATTTATTAAGGATGTTATTACCCCATTTATAGCTGGTACGGGCCCAAGTGGGATTGACATTCATCCCCTTAGAAATCACCCCCACTGAAAACCGTTCCGATCCATCCAATGATCCCATCTTACTTGAAGATCTTGAAGATTTTTCAATCGCAACCTATCCAGCAATCCAGGAAGATTTTTCTTTCAGCCACTTCGATTTGCTTAAGATGTTTACACAAAAAATGAAACATACTCTCCCAAATGGTGGTGAAAAGTGGTGATTTACCTCCGCAGAATCCGTGCAAACATCAACCCCTCAAAGCCTTAAACAACCACGAAAGACCACGGGTCACACCTGTGCTGGCATCATGGTATCCAAAATACTCTGAACTCGAAGCCTCGTTACATTGTTGAGTCGGTCGCAGATTTTGTCCCGGCTCGGGGGGATGTCCCGTTGGAAGTTAGGATCAAAGGTGAACGGATCAGTGGGTTATAACCCGAATATATCCCATTTAGATGTAGGTTATAAAGTTATAACCCAGTTAGAAGTAGGTAGGTATATCCCATTTAGAAGTAGGGTGAAATCACCCAGTGATCCTAACCAGTGATCCTAACCAGTGATCCTAACTTCCAACGGGACACCCTAGAAGTTGGGTGAACCATCTCCGTTTTTTGGCTTCCACCCACCATTTTCCAACCAAACATCCCCTGAAGTTCCAAGGTTCCAAACAAACACCGAAAAACTCGCCTTCGGTATGACTGGATGATAGCTTTCCTTCCTGGAATCCTATGAGTTTTGATGAGTAGACAGACTAGACTTTCAATCGTGGGCTTCAACCATCGGCTTACCACACCCCAAAAAAACAGAGGAAATCCATGAATCCATGAAGGTTCGCTTGCAAAACCGTGAGAAATATGACTCAATGCGCTCCATGTAGCGGACTCCAGTATGGAATCTTTACCTACATTTGGCCTTAAACTTATGCAAATGTAGAGAGATATCCATACATGGAGCATTTGGGGAAATAAAAACACCCCGAATATGAAGGTTGTTGGTTTCCATGCTAGAATCTGGAGAATGATTCAACATCGTTTGATGAGACCTTTTTGAAATACTATAGTTGTTTGGAAGAAATCATTATGCTTTTTTTAGTATGATAAACATTTTACATACACTTCCTCCCATAATCACGGAAGTGGAAAATGGGTCCCTCCAATATTAGTTTCCTTGCACATAGGATAAGTTTCCACTTCCATGATTATGGGAGGAAGGGTACCTCCCTGTGTGGGTTTTTACACCAGAGTTTCCACCAGGGCACCAAGCTGCTCACTAAACATCTGCGACACCAAGGTACATAACGCTTTCAACAGCACATCCATTGGCATGTTGTTGTCGCAGCAGCTTCTCTTCCTGTTCAAACTTAGGATCAAGCGTACCCAATGGTTAACAAATAACCATCTTCTCCTTCTAAATGGACTTTTCATGGCTTATAAATGAAGGTTACTAACTACTTACTAAGTGTGGGGCACCATCCCCCAAGCAATAAAAAATTCCAGTCACCACCACAACTTTTTGCAATTCTTACTTTCAGATGAATAAATGATAAACTACGTCTGGTGCTTTTTTATCCAATGCAAATGTATAATATGAATTATAGATACCCTGGAAGTCGAAAAAGACTATTGTTTGAATGTTTTTTCCGCAAAGACTATGGTTTGATCAGCAATTCGAGGGGACTATGACTAGTCTTTTAATGGTCGACTTGACTCCCATGACAATGCTTTACTAGAAACACGACACGGCCCTACACGTAATATGTCCCAAACAACCAAGCTTTTATTCTAAATTTTCATCTGGTCACTGGAATATCTGGAATACCCTTCTGGTGAACTTGAATTTGGCAAACTTACAACTACAGCCTGGGCCCAACAACCAGTCATAAGTTGGGGCCCATCACTCCACTTATAGGGGTTATAACATGGGTTATAACCCCAATTACCTATTTATATCATTTATGTTTGGTCATTTTATTAGGGGGTCCCATAACTCCATGTATAACCAACGAAAAAATTGCAACGTTGGAACCACCACCCTGTCAACAGATCTGACAGATGCCAGCCGAGCCTGGTAGGAATAGAACTGTCGCAAGAAGTTGAACATCAGGAAATACCATAGATCCTCGATTTTTTTTGCAAGCAACGTTTGTGACATTCCATTGAATCCTGGTTGTTTGATAGGGAAGCATATAATGGCCCATCCAAATCCCTGTATATTATTTATGACCTTTATAACCCAACCAACCGGGGTTATATAATGAGAGTTAATGACCCAATGTACTAACTAGTTACCACTATGAGCCACTTGGATTTGCTTGAGATGCTTGGAAAGCCTACCAAAAAATAATATCACAAATCGTGGTGAAAAATGGTGATTTACCAAGGTCAAAAGTACCAAGCCTTTTCAGAGTGTATTGCCTTCTTGGGATCCTTTGCTCATCACCAAGCACAGCCCAGTTAATGATTGGACAGAAATGGATTACCATGGATTGTTTTGGTTTCCAGTAGAAATCGTGAAGCTTAACCACGGGTTCCCTTCATAAAGATGAAGAGATTCTTTACCCGCCTAGACCTAGTTCCCAGGGTTTGACAACCCCAAATGAGCAACGTGCAAAACCCTTATGACATTCTGACATTCCATTGTACTAACTTGTTTTGTAGAGATCCTTATTATAGTTGATAATTAAAATAGTCCATTTAGAACTAGGTAGCATTTCATCACCTATATACAGCAAATAACCAAGGTCTTTTTCATTGGCTCAACTTACGACCAGTACATTACCAAAGGTGACATATTTCTCGGCAAAGCCTTCTGGTCCCAAAGACTGAAAGTTGACCGCCTTTAGCGGGTTTCATCTCTTGAAAACCCCCATGAAAATCACACTCATTTCGCGGCGAATTTCTTCGTGCATATGGGACAAGAATCCAAAAAACAAGTTAGCAAGGTCACTTTTTTGGTGCCAAATTTGGAAACAAAAAACTGACCTACCCCCGTAACACTTAAAATACTTAAAACAATTTTCCGTTCAATTGAAACTTGTTTGTGCTTTCTGAGTTTTTTTGGCGGAAGCACTTTGGCGTACCAAAAAGTATCTCACATCACTTTCTCCTTACAACATCTCATGCGGAAAACACCTTCATTGTGCTTCTCTTGGGTCACCGAAGGATCTGAGGGGGTTAACAAGTTAGAATTTGGAAGAAACTTGGTGATATTTTTGCTGTAGAATGAAACTCTTCATACCTTGGATTTGCTTGGCCATGATGCTTCCCTGATTGGAAGATCATCCCAGTTCATAAGTCCCATAAGTCCCGTAAGTAGGGTTCTTCCCCTTCCAATTGGCCGAACTCCATGGCTTATAAATGGGGGTTGATCCTAACCACTGAAACAAGTCTTGGGATGATCCTCATAAAGTCCCCACCCCCTAGAAATAAGGGTCTAATAAGGCCTTCTTTCAGGGAAACCAATAGTCAAGAAGCCTCCAAGTAGCTGGTACAAGGGACTACCTGGAACTCCAGACAACCAGTTTTAAATGGATGTTTGGTGAAACAACCACTTTCTATGTAAAGACTTGGAATCATCCAATTGAAACAACCATTTATAAATGGATGTTTCAGGTTCCCGGCAATTACCAAAGATTTGCCAAGTGGGTACAAATTGCAACAAATTATATTCCTCAGGTCACAATGCTGCGGACATCGACATCTCACCACCCACCTCTCTCAGGCATCCCCACGCCGTAAGTCGGAAGTAAATAAAACCTCACATGTGCCAGGATCCATCAACTCCTTATATTGGGGAGTGTAAACTCATCCCACCGAAATAACAGTGAATCCTTCCATATAATGGGTATATAAACCCCTACTCATTACCCCACTAATCCAATCACCTTCTGAGACTAGTCATGGAACCTAAATACTATGCTGAGAATATGACTGGATGCCCAGGGCTATAAGCTTGATGAGTTTATCCCCTATTGGGAGAAAAGGACACCAACACACACGAAAACTTCCAAAACGAAGGTCGTTTTGTTTTTTTCAGCACGTTACGATGTTTAGGAAATCCTCCCAGCTGTTGGTAAAAAAAAACGACATGTCTCGTCTAGGACCTGTTTGGAAAAAAAACCGACATCTACCCTGTGATTTTGAGGCCCCTCATTGAGTAGGAAACTACATCATCCCTGGCGACCCTAATCACAGCGTAGATAAGTCGTGTGCAGGTGCTTGGCAATATCTAAAACTGTATTGTATAGCATGTGCACCTGCAAAATTTGACATACCAATTCGAAGGAAAAAGGGAAACAACAATATCGGCGTAAGGTGTCCAGCTGGCAAGTATCCTCCCTGTATCTAACAGCTCGCCCCTGAAAATAGGCCGGGCCCCAAAAATGTGAATTTCAGGGAGGCTACCAGCCTTTCACTTCTTTAATTTGCTGTAAGATGGTTCAGAACTCCAGCCAACCGCACCCCGGGTCTCAACAAAAAACCCTGGACAAATTCATGGAAGCCTTAACTTTTGCTTAAGGCGGTTGGGCAAAAATCCAAAAATATTCTCCAAAATGGTATGTTTTTCATGGTGATGAATTCCAAAGTAGGAAGGATCCAAAATCACCCAAAAGACCAACAAAGTAAACCTGGGTGATTTTTTTTCCCCGCCCTAAAATGAACAAAACAACCAACAAGATGGAACAGTCCTCAGGAGTCAGTATTATACCGCAAGTTTCTGGGGTACTCGCGAACCATCAACAGCTATCAATGCAACCTTCGCCATTTCACCAGCCAATATAAAGGTGGTAGGTAGCACAGACATCTCCGAACAGATTGCAATATGTAGAAAAATCACCGTTTTCAGAGGAGATACATCTTCAAACGCTTGTTTTTCCATGTTAGTTGTCTGGGGTGCACCACCTATATACCAGGTATCTATTGCCTTTCCAAGGAGTTAAATCATACCAACCACCAGATTAACCAGAACCTGAAACATCCATTGACATTCATTTATGACTTTTATGATATACTTACCTCCTAATTGATAGAAGCGGAGCGCAGGGCCTCGTACGACAACTTGTGCACGAAGAAGTCGTAGAACTTGAGGGCTTTTTCATGGCAAACGGTGGGGTCGCGCCTGTGCGCATTGAAGAATCGGTTGAAACAAATACTATGCTTGCTTCAAGTTTGAGAACATAAAAATATAATCAATCATGTTCCGGCCGTTGCCCTCCTCCGAGCCTCATGATGGCGCTGAGGGTGTTGCGCCCCACCCTGCGGAGTCGGAACTCCTTCGCACCACCAGCCGGCCGCGCCGGGGCATCGGTGCACAGACGCTCAAAGAAGCATCTGTCCACCACGATGCGGTGCAGCCTCATCGTGGAGCCGCATCACATCAAGATAAAAGTGCATGAAGCAAAACCATTTTTACCTTCCCGTGACAGCATAATAAAAGAGCATAAATAGTAAGCTCCTGACGCACCACCCGACGCCCCTGCAGCTGCCGCTGGTGCTGTGCTCCCGTTCTGAGCGTGCGCCCGGCGATTGCGCTCCTGATCAAGGGAACGGCAATGTTGTCGCCTACAACTTTCAAGTATGACAACTCACTATTAAATATTTCTATATTAAATGTGGTATTATACCTGGGGTCCCCACGCGGCGGCTCAGAAAGAAACGGGAAGCCACTCCCCTGTTCCGCTCCTGGGAAAACGCGGGCATTGGCATGGTAATTAGATGTGAAGGTGACTACATTCATGGCGCTGGACAAGTTCAAGGTGGATGGTTGTACCCCGTAAGAAGGAAGAATTGCGATATGACGGGCCGGGTCTTTGTTGGAGCTGCGGGGACGTACCCCGTACAAAGGGTCGTTCACCGCTTCATCTGGGGCCTTCGACTTGGCCAACCCTGCGCAACATGCAGTCAGAAGGCAGTCAGTGCTTGCAACAGGTCGTTGATAAAAGTTTCAAAAACTAGACAACCAATCTAAAATTTCCAAAGAAAGTTTTTCGAGAAGCAAACTTTGCAGGTTGGCATTGGCGGGAGTGCTGCCGCATGGAGCGGGAATCGAAGGCTGCAGGCGGCCGCAGCTCCAAGTTCCTGACGCAAAGCGGCGTCAGACCACGGGCCGATGCTTTGAAAGCTGGGCAAGTGAAAACACCCCCCCAAAAAATGCAACGAAACCCCCTGATTGCTGTGGCCCCACCACAAGGTTGACGCCACCACGGGCTGGACGTGGCATCGCGGCCTGGCGGCACAAGGCAGGCATGTTCTGGCAGCAAGGTGGAAGGGATGAACGACCTGTGACCCCTGATTGAAATTGTTGGTTTTGAAGTTCTTCAAACAATGTCGGGGTGACGGCAAAGACCGCATGCGGGATGGACAAGGCCATGGCATAAGATCAACTTATATACTTTAGTTATCAAAATTCTTATCATTCTTTGATTGATGAAGACAGGCAACAAAATAATATGGTGGCATTCGGATATTGAAACTTGCCTTGTTCACCACTGCCTGGAATTGGGGCATCGGCTGGCGCTTTGGGATCTTCGCCTCAGGACCGGGCTCCATGCAGTAGCTGGGAAAAGGGCGCTGCGTGCCATATAGGTATTCAGCCAAGGAAACCAGATCAGATCAGATCTAGGTGTGAGTCACATGTCACCTAAATATACCTAAATGGTATAGGGAAAGTGCATGCATGGGTCCACCCTTTATAAAGTTAGCCTCTTTGCAAGAAGGGTCTATCTGTCTTTCTTGAAGCCGGGACCCGATTCTTTGCCAGCCGGTTGCGCCACGCCTTCTCCTCTGCCCTGCGTCCCTGTCGACACGAAGAACTTGGTCCAACGGCTCTAATTCAAAAGGGCGAACAACCAAAATCCGATCCAAGGTTGCCTCCATGCACCCCCTCTGCATGCCTCTTGCTTGGGCCTTCTTCCGGCTGCGAGGAAGGACTTTCACAGCCAAAGCGGGCAAGCCTCAATATGAAAACAAGGTCGTAGGCGCAGAAAACATATGTGCGTGCGCGAAGGAAAGTTCATCATCAAGCAATGATGGTTTAAAAGCCAATCCAAAAGGAGGAGGAAGAGGAGGAGGATAGAATCTATTATTTTAAGCAACGGACGCGAGGGACGTGGCCAGCCCCTTTGTTGCAGGCTGCAGCATGCACTGGCAACGTCGGCGCCTCAGGTACATGCGGAAAAACAGCTTGTTTTCTGTTTTCGCAAAGGTGATCTACTGTAAAACAGTTCTGTATATAATATTACTAAGCCACCCACTGCCACACCACGCTGCAGCCAATCGAGGAATGCCTTTGGAAAGCCAAGCTCCTGAAAGGGTGTAGGGTGCAAACAATAATTATATAATGACAATTAGAGCGCAGCACGATTATATATATAAAGCGTATTAACTCAAGAATTGTAATACGGAAATAATATCCAGGCCTGCGGAACCTCGGCGCCTCCAAAGCGTTCCTTGAGTAAATACTATACATGCATGCATGCATGCATGGCATCGTCAAGTATGGTCGGTGCGTGATAATCCAACAGAAGCCCCCCCGCCTCGAGAAAAAGGCCGAACTCCCCTTCCCTATTTTTGCGATTGGTTGACGACTGGACAGACCAGGGATACCAGCCCCGAAAGATGGCGGTGATGCTTTTTTCGCCGAGAAACCGAAGCTCGTGGTCCTTGGAAGTCGTTGGCAACCTCGGTTTTTTGAAATGTTCCACGAAGGAAAAGGCGGGCAGCAAAAATAGTCACCAAGGAAGGCCCCAACAAAAATGCAGATCCTAACAACTGTTAGATCTGTTAGTAAGTTGGCTTAGATTTCGAAAAAAAAACAAACTAAATTTGGAGGACGAATTTCAAACCAGCTTGACATGGGGTTTATATAAGTATACACTTAGTAAACCGACTTACCAGCTAGCTACTACCCTTTCTGGAAACTAACATTTTCGCACCTGAAAAATGGATGGTTGCTTCAGACCGACATATGGGTGGCATTTCAAGATCTCTGTTGGAGTCAAGGCACTTGAAATGAAGCAGTAAATGACGATATTGGGTGAGCGCTGTGTTGTGGCTTCATATATTCTTTCCATGGCAAGCAGGTTGATTCAACAAATCAAGTGCGTAATCCCCAGTGAAAACCGAACATATTTTTCCGTGGATAAATTTACACCCCGAAGAACAAATGTCCCCTAAAAAGGCACTATTTCAATAGGACAATACATCTTCCAACCATCGATTTTCAGGGGACATTTGAGTTTTCCGGGAAGTACCTCATCAAATGAAACAAAGTTGGGCACTTTGGGTCCGTATATACTTGGGGCACCGTACATGTATTTTTTCAAAGGCACTTTTTAAAAACTGAACATTTGACATCATTTGACATGGTTTTATATTGCCTTTTTGATTTCGGTAACTTTTTCAAATTGAAACATTTTCGAATTGCTTATATATGTCATTCATCTTGAATCATTCAACCAACTTGGTAGATGCTGGAAACTGGTGGTGTGTATTCATAACCACAAAACATAGCACCTATAGCACTGTAGCTCACCTCATCATCCAGAACCGAAAGGCTGGAACTGCACATGTCGACAGGGTTTTTCGGGTGAACCAAGCCTTCATATCTGAGCCACGAACAAAAATGCAAAAACCTCTTACTTTCTCCATTTAATCCTGGTTGTTTAATATATATCCTTGTAATGGTCTATTCGAATCTACAGTAGTAACCCGCATTTACAAGCCATGGAAAGGCCATTTGGAAAGGTAACAACCCTAATTAGGGACTTATTAACCATGGGCCACTCATTTTTCATTGGTGCAATGTTTCTCGTTTACTGTTTCCTTTATAGGCTCCCGCGCTTGTCCGCGATCACGCCACTCTCTGCCACGATGATCAGGACAGCGCCCAGTAAGAAGATGCAACATGGGAAGAAACGAAAAGGAAACGCGGTGATGGTCATCATGTACCTCCGGCCAACAGAGACTAACTGACTAATTTCAACCCATCCTTGAAAAAAAATCATCCCCGAAGGTAACATAAACACTGAAAACAGGCCATCCCAAGAGGAAACGATCATCTTTCAGCCATCCATTTTCAGGTGTAAACTCGCTGTTACTTTCAGGGAGGGTAGTTGCTGTAGCTATTTCTTGTAATTAGGGATTCAGACCTGCACCCCTAGGAATTGAATCATTTCTTCGAAGTCACCACCTAGGGGAACGTTGACAACGAGTTGAGAAAAACGTTGAGAAGCGCCGTTTTTTGAGACGCTGTTGCTGGATTTACCCCCTATCCGTAGATCTGCCCTTGATTGATGCTTGGAAAAAAGGGAGTTACACATAACTCCAAATTTATGGAATGGTGATTTACTATGATTTACCACGGTAGAACATATTTCAAAAATCATTTTGACCCTCCAACAAACCAGAGATAGCTTCAGCGGCAGGTCCTATTGAAAAACCAGGCTTTGCAATATTGTAAATCCCCCCGCATTTTGCGATGTTTTACCCGCATCAACATCACAAAAGAAACATGTGGATGAAAACACACATCATTCTTAAAAACCGCTTGTAGGGTGAGGTTCAAAAATTCTACCCCCCAAAAAAGAGACAATGACCTTGGAAACCCTGAAGAAATTGACACACTTTCAGCCTTTAACAGTGATATGTGACTCAGCATCAACTTTCTTCGGGGGTTTGGAGATGTCAAACAACTCCTGCAATGAAATCACCACTTGGGATGTCTACCCCAAACCCATGTAAATAACAGGTGTCTTAAACTGTAACTTCAACTCCTTCCCTAAAACTAACATGGCTTCACTCCTGAAAATGGATGGTTGGAATACGATCGTTTCGTTTTGGGTTTTGGCCTATTTTCAGGTGCGAGCTGTTAGGGAGGGACTATCGACCAAACAAGTCGTGGCTGGTCGATGATGCATGGGAAAAAACACGCCAAATTTTTGTTGTCCAATCCTGCCAGGTCCTAGGGTGTTAAGAAGAGATGAGATCTTTGATTCTTGCAATCTCCCCCTCACAACTGAGGAATCCTTGTTTTTCTGTTTGGATATCACGAGTTGATGCCCGAAAATCAACCAAAAACTGACTGGGATCTAGGGAAACAACTTGGATCCCTTGCGAGAAGTTGAACACTTTTAGTGGGGTTACAAACCCAAAGGGGCTGAGGGATTATCGCGATCACTTAAGCTTTGCAAAGAGAAGGGACTAAAACTCATCTTATCATCATTCTAATCCCCACATATCTGGGTATAATACTTCACCAAACCATCATTTTCATTGCTCAATTTGTTGATTCGTCACACTTTCTGTTAGTAATTCCACCCTACATCTTTGTCTCCTATATGCGAACATCCCCTGCAACTCTATCGTGGGGAACTACCACCGATCCGCACCCCCCCTCTCTGTGTCAAGGTACACGGGGAAGGCCACTAACCTGGCCCAAATCAACGGGTCGTTGACGTCGGTTTTCAACTGAACCACGGATGGAAAACCCGGGGTCTTACCTTCCTTTCTATTGAGTCATCCTGGTTGGTTAATGACAGGATCCTTGTATTGATCTTGTATTGGCTTATGAAATAATCCTTATTTTTTTCACTGGGCACCCCTGTGTACAGCAAAATCACCAGGATTTTCATCACTGCTCAAGTACTCGATGGCGAACAAAATGGTACTGTGTACCTAACAAGTTACAAGTTGAGTGAAAAACTGAGAACTAACCCCCCGAAATTGGGGTAAAGCACAACTTCCTCAACTAGTTACTAAATACTAAGAACCACCAAGCATATAGTAACTAGTAAGACTAAAGTCTGTTTGTGATTCTTGTTACTCCAAGACGATTGTTACCCTTCAAAGCAACAAAAACATTCACAAACAATGCAATTACCATCATTGAAACTTCCACAAAATGGTTGAAAAACGTAGCATTTTGCTTTGCTGATTTCTTGAATTGCCTCAAAGGCAAAAAGACAAAACTAACTAACACTAAATTCGTGAGAAAGTAAACTACAGCTCAAGAATAGAAGAACTCGCCAAAAATACTGATCGGATCTTCAGAATTTGTCATCATTTAACCAAGTCGCCATGAATCAACATGTTAAAAACAGCATCCATTCATGATGGAGTACAGTAATGCCCACCTCCCCCCCTTGGATTTATTCCGATTCCCACTCACTAGAGATGCACAACAAAAAATAGAAACAACCCTCCG